>CM019178.2:49592627-49818881 GCA_009739505.2 Apolygus lucorum | reverse complement strand
TTTGCATAAATACTGCATTTGTACTGAGAGGGCCTGTCAATATACAGCCACCTTCACATTCGTTCCATTGTGCTTATGTACTTCAGTTCAACATTTAGTTTCAAAACTAAAAGTTACCGAATAAATTATTTTAAAAACACTGTCGAAGAAACGAATCAAAAGTTAATCGCGAAATAATCAATCACAACATGCAAAGATTATTGTCGTACCATTATGTAAACAAAACCAAGATGAGGGATTCTAGCTCGGTACAATGAAAAGTTATAAGGTCCCCAAGTGCGCTGAAAAAACTTGAACCAGAAACGGTTAAGTAATGATAAGCTATTTTCACTACAACTTAGGAGTCGAGTGTCAGGAGTTGCAAGATGCTTGTGATAGCTTCCATGAGCAATACATCTGGTGACAAGACAGCAAACGTGAGTACGCTGGATGGAACTTCAAATCAGGCATCGCCATTGAAGAACAGGGACAATGGCTGGCCACAGTGTTATGCCAGAATTATCCCAACAAAAGATTGAGTTGCGAAATAACCGGTCATTTTATGAGGACAGATCCATCGAGAACTCGAGAGTATGAGCATTGAATCCTCGAGTGTTGCTAAAGGTGCTTGAGTGCTTCAAAACCAAGAGAAGAGCCTATAATGATTGGGTGTTGAAATTAAAGAGAGGAATTGCTGGACGTAGTGCAATGCAAGAAGGATCGTATTTCAGTTTCGGTCTAGGTAGGATTGTTAGACTTATGGTCTGACTACTTGAAAACTCTTGAGCGATTGCCCGAACACTGCCGTCATGGTGACAACGACGGGGTACTGAATAGGAGTGATTAGCATTGCTGACAAGAGCTTCCACCGTTTGGACGCAATTCAACAAAGTTATCCAGAAAACGTGAGCTAAAAACAGAATTTTCAAAATTCCTCCATTTTTGGATGCATATAACTCGGTAACGGTTCGGAATTTCAATAAAACGTATGGAATCAAAGTTGTAGAGAATTTTGTCAGTTTTAATTTACTATAGGAAATGTTTTATCGAGAAATGCGCCGTTTTCGAGATATACACGAAATACCCCAAAATGGGACCTTTAGGGACCTCCCCCCCTCGAGCTCGTGCCCCACCCTCCAGGACTTTTAGTATGTTAATAAGGATACCCCCCCCCCCCTACATCTGTGCCAATTTTGGTTTGGGTTATATTTTTTTCTACCTCAAACTCTTCGTTGCCCGGACTAAGTAGCGTGAGTGCGCTTTCATGAGCAAACCATCCCTTGGCCAGAACACTCTGAGCAAGCTGGATGGACGTTGGCATTAGTGAGGAGTAACAATCTATCCTTCCTCTGTGTAGTGAAATGTGCAAGGATCCCAAACGTTCTCAAAGTTTTGGTCCAGAAACTAATGGAGAAAGTATTTTCCTCTGCTATTCTCCCTTCCCGACGAATGATATGCTATAGATGAGTTAATGAACACCGTAAAGTAAACATTATAAAAAGACATTAAATCAGGAGCCGTGGTTGTGCATGCATGAGCCGTAGACATGAATTCAGATAGGAAATATAAGGACTTTCCACCATGCCACTGAATAAGATCTGAAAACGATATGTTATTCAATTATACCTACTTCAATTGAAGAGTTTGATCCCAAAAGGTACTAAAGACCATTTTCATCGAAATGAGGAATTTCACCGAACTCCTTTTAAGACTTAAATAAAAACAAATTGCTTACCTACTTGTTGTTTCGTTCCCTTCTTTTGCATCCTACATGATACCATTTAGGCATATTGATCATTTATACCATATCTTGTGGGTTTACTAATAGTTTTTCGATCCCTTAAATTGTAATTAGGTTTCACATTTGATGTTCTACCATCTTTGTTACATGTGTTATCACTCGTTGGAGTGTTTATTCTCATCAAATCTCTCCGATTTCTGCGATAACTCCTATTACCATGCTCATCCTTTACCCAAAATGATCGTGGATAATCAGCTTTTTCAATGAGGAATTTCACCGAATTCTGTTTGAATTTTTCCTGAATAGTTAATGGTGTGGGATAGATGAAAATCGGGCTGATTTCGGAAAACAAGTCTCCTGTTATTTTTGGGAGACAATCAAAATTTTTGATTTCAAAACTAACCGGGAAAACGGACGTGAAGCGGGAACGCTCGCTGATTGGGCTGTTCGGATCGCCGTCTCCTCCCAGTGTTGCCCATTGGCACGACGAAATCGTGTTTTCTAAGGGAAAAGTTATCAAACAAAAACAGGGGAAACCTAATTTCCTAATTTCCCATCTTGCTTTTTATATTTTTTTTCTTCAGTTTTCGATTTCGAACTTTACTGTTTTGTGGAATTTTGCATCTGGGGACTATAGATTTCTCGATCTCAGCGCTTCAAGCGGCCATAAATGAACTATTCCAGGATAACGTCATTTTCCCGTTTTTTTTTTTTTAACATTCGTATTTTCTACACTGTTTTGTTTATTCGTAAATTAGGAAGTTCGGGCTGAAAGTTTGCCTTAAGGGGTTTTTCGAGGTGCTGAATCCGATTTTGGGTCCAAAAATAGGAAATTCCGACATGGTGAAATTCCTCATTGAGTTAACACTTTCCCAGGGCTTTAGAGGGAAAGTAGTACTTTTATTTTTCTTCACAAAAATGAGATTGTTTTGGAGCAAAAGATAATTTATTCCCTTGAAAAACAAGGGTGAATATTCCGTTTAATTTTAAAAGGTACTCTATCCAGCACAATGGCGGTCTCTTATCCGTTTTGTTTTAAAATGTACTTTATCCACTTCGTTTGATTCCAAAAAGTACTACATAAGCGCCACGATTTGTTTCATAAAGTACTACATCCATAACTCTGATATTTCAAATCTCGTTCAAAGTTATTTTAAACTTTGAACTAATTTACAATTTTCCCAAAAATATTTATTATAATTTAGAAATATGTAAAAAAAAAAAAAAAATATTGGTTTATAGTACGTTTTTCAGGTCGCTGTGGTTTTTCTTACGTTTGACCAAAATGCATATACATAGTTCCTTTTGGAATAAAACTCCTCAATTATACTGCAAAATTTACTAACTTCCAAAATAATCGGCGTTCTAAGTCAAATCTAACAAAAACTGTAATTTTCTGTTTCAGATGTTGTTCCAAATAAGGAAGGAGTCGTCCAGACACAGGAGCAGGTAGAGGGTGTCTTCTACATATGAGACATAACAAGTGACCAAAGAAATGTTACCGAAATGGACATAACGAAGCTACTAAGGCTGCTCTCGATCATTCTAGCCAATGGCATCGTTAACGTCCGTTGTTACAATATAAGCCCTCTATCAGCCCCTAAGGACAAATGGCCGAAGTACGAATTGTCGGATCAAGTAAGTTTATTTCATCAGATAAAATTAATTAGTTATTAGGTAATTATTCCATCAACTCCACTTGGTATGAAACTGGTCACTAGTGGGCACTCACTCCACGCTATATAGATGCTTGCCTATTCACTTGAGGAGAAGTGACAGCTAACTACCTAATCTATCTATCAAACGAGTCAGTATTTGCAAATATCAACCAAAATACCACACATTAATTGAGGAAGAGATATCTTTCCACCCTCGCACTAAAGAATTATGGGCAAATCACACAAAAGTCCAAAAATTTGGTGAAAATTATAGACAAAACACTTCTTTCAGTAGGTAAACAAACAAACCACGTGATTGTTGCAATAAAAACCCAATGACTACAACAACACGAGCCAACCCTTGGCAACGCTCCAGCCGCTCAGATTGGAGGCGAAGATGGAAACTGAGAACAGAATCACAAAGGACCAGACATCACACGAACACGATCAAAAACAGACGATAGACTCAAAGAAGGCAAACAATAGAAGAGGAACAGCGATGAGAAATAGCTTAAAACGAGGAAACAATGGACGATTAAAAATTGAAATAAAAGAGAAAAAAAGGTTCTGACGAGAAGAAATTCAAACTGCATAGCAGATTTTTGGGTCTCTTCCTTTCAGGCACTGATAGATTGTTGATGACGACGATTGCGCTGATTAGTAGATTGAAAATTTTACTTGCCAGGTATCTTTTAGGAAGTTACTCATTGGTCAGGAGATAGGAACTATATGTTGATGATATTACAGGTAAATACTACATTATAGACAGATACAGGCAGATAGTATTTACCTACTGCAGGACAGGTAAATAGCTACTAGGGATGGGCGATAGTCGATAGTTCATGACTATCGATAGTAGCTATCGATAGTCATCCACTATCAAAAGATTTTTACTTTTTTTGTATTTGAAAATTTCATCATTTTGAGAGCTGTTATATCAATTATTGAGACGAGCAGAGCTGCCTCCAGGAATTCCATTTGGAAGAACTCCTCAATTCACTGATGAGTTCTTTGAACTGGTATTCTCGACGTTGAGGCTCGTGTCAGTATTTATTACCTGTTGTATGTTGTGAGTACCTCATTTCAACAAATTAGATATTCACCACTTGTGCAAAGAAACAAAATTCGGGGTATTGACTTCACCTCTTACCTTCTAACTCTCTCCCTTTCTCTCTTCAGGCTTTAAGGCAATATGTGGCTCAAGGAGCAGTGCTAAACTGAAAATTCTTTTTCTACATTTTAAATAAATTCGTTTTTCGTTTGAAATCTTTGTGTAATTTTATAAATATACCGAATCCTGCAAGTTATAAATAGATAATTCAATTCAATAACATTAAATTCTCTATCGGACATGAACGTAAGGAATAGGGCAAGCCAATATCGAAAAACTATCGATAGTATCGATAATTTTCAATCGATAGTGCTGATCTATCGACTATCGCTCATCCCTACTAGCTACGTACGGCACGCGCATTAAAGTTAACTAAAACTTCTGCTTATAACCCGAGACCATCTCCATTTTATGACCCTTTTGCGTAAGTAGGTGTCGAGGCTCTGACGTGACGCTTGAGTAGGATGAATATGATTTGAAACCCTTCGCCTTCCCAACCCTTTAGATTTTCTTGATGGGTCCTTCTTTCCAGTTAAGGGCAAAAAAAAAATTGTTTGAAAAATTTGGGAAGTAAGTCGGGTATCTCAATGTATATCAGCGCCATAGGCAGCGCCGTCTCCCTCCTCAGCAAATGCCACATATTCGCAGCTCACTAGTTTAGAAACGGCGTCTCCGAAGGAATAACTATCAATGTGAAGTGTGTTATTAGTCTCATAGTTATCATAATCAGCTATAGTTAATGCTAATTTTATCTCGGACGATGATGGTGAGGAAGCTGAGGCAGGAGTACTAACCATATTCACTTCTATTAGGTTCACATCAGGGACATGCTCCACTACCGAGTTGTCTAGGTCCTCCTGAGAGGTTCTTGGACGACCGGATTCTAAAGAACAACGCCTACTTGAGGGTTTCCTGACAATTTTTAAAAAATACGTTTTGATCTCGACATTTCGTCTGCAAAAATAACGAAAAACGAGACAAATCACACGGGAAGGTTTAAAAAGCAAGGTTGTGATAAAAAAAAGCCACTCAGAAGATTTCTTTGAATCATGGAAGGTTTAGATAATACATGGATACTCGAAAACCACAGATTTTTGACAAAAACAACGACATGAATAGGCGGGAAAATTCGCCTCTCCTAAAACATTACATTTTTCATGACAGAAGTACCTTTTTCGCAGGCTCTAATCAATAAAATTGAATGCAATTTTTTCCATGCGTGTACCTACTATCGATACACATTAAGTCAGACAACTTTTTAAAATTTGTAGCGGATATGAAAAAATAAATTTTTTAAAGTCAACTAGCGTTTTTATTATTTTAATATGGCACTAATGTTTGTGTATGCAGTATTTCCAGAAGTTGTCAGACTAAAAGTTACATAATAGTACCTATAACAACTCCTAAAAATTTCAAATTGATATCTTCGGTAGATTCGGAGAAAATAGTACTTGAATATGGCCACTTTCTAGGCGTTTTTCGATATGAAAAAAAATTTCCTTCTACCCTTGTGAATATGAAAGTGAGTTCCCGCAAGTGATTCACGTATGCAACAGCGTTAATAAACTGGATACAAAGTATAAATAAGTATATAATTAAGTATTGTAATTAAATAATATATAATATAATTATTAACAACCTCAGTTAACTGAAATGGTCGTAAAACCCTTAATTTACTATAGGGGTATTCACAGTTGAGCTTATCGTGTGAACCACCCCGGTCGACTCGTGTTAAACGTGCTAAAGTTGTTAAAGTCTCGTCACTCCTTCTTCTTCGATTAGGTGGATAGACCGTAGCCATGAGGGTCAGATGGTTGTTGTATGGCATGATTCGGTGGAGGAAGTGCGAACCAAAAGGAGAGGATGCCATAGATTTGGTAAAAATCTATTTAAAAAAAATCTAATGCAATGTCCATCATTAGGTACTTGTTCCATGGCAAAGAAACTGTTTACATGTTTTTGACAAAGAAATTGTTTACATGTTTTTTTTTTTTACTTTTTACTCTGAAAACTTGAGAATTACCCACTCCAGTCATGCTGAAGAAAAGTTATAAACAAGAACTTGTTGGTGACCTAGTCAAGAAAACAGTTTTTCGAAATTTTCCATCAATTTCATCACCATCTGGAGGAATAGTTCGGTTCCCGCCTACGTCCAATTGTTCCTCCCAACCCCTTTGCTCTTCCCTTTTGGGACCTCCATACCTTCAACTCCAACTCACATAACTCACAAAATAACCGAGACCAACAAACGAACTCCAACTCAAAAAACTAACGCGGAACTTACTAACTCACAAGTAAACTCACTGAGAAACAGCTGGCAAGTTGTCGGCCATTTTATTTCTGATGTTGCGACGGATAACACGTTTAGCACACTCTTAACAGGCCATTCGGGTGTGTTAATTTACGACGACTGGTAACACGCTTTACGACCAATAACATATTTACTTTATAACTTTATAACATGTTTACGACCGATTCGTTCGACGTTTAACACGTTCTCGACGTATAACACGTTAACACGTCGAGAAAGGCCCGACCGTGAATGCCCTTTATGTAACTTCAAATCTGAGTGCCCTAACATACATCACCCAAAAAAGTACCTACTCAGGAATGCAGCAGGACTCTGAAATCAAATTTTCTCAGAAAAGTCGCGGACTGTGTCAATTTTTAGGTATTTTTTATCCAAAAATTGTTTCATTTCTTTGTTTTTTTTGGAATAGGAAACAATAAAATTAACTTTCACTTCTTGGTCAGTAGATAAGTACTATAGTCTGAAGTAGTATTATTATGGATGGTCTGGGAGGACTCACGATCTACTACGCAGGAAGACTGACAAAAGAAAAAGACTGCCCTCTCTATCCAACCGGTGCATCCATCAGATGATTTGACCCTCTTAGCCTATTTTACAGATATCTAATAAATGTACCTAACAACTAAATTGGTAATGATGATGATGATGATTAGAGGGAATACATTATCAAAGATGAATTTTTGGACAGGAGGATCTTCATCGAACTCTAGTGAGCATAGAAGAGCGTTTGAAGATCGTGGACAGCGTGCGATATGGCGTCAACCGATTGGAAATCTCCATCGAACGCATCAACAACCGTCTGGACTCCGTCGAGTCTCGGATTTCCAGGATGCACACGCAAATGGAGAGTCTGGAATCCAGAGTGAGACTGCAATCGGGAATGCAGATGAAGCTAGACAGAATTTCTCAAGTAAGTATGCTAATCTGCTCACCAACGTTAATAGCGTCCCCGTCTGATATTTCACAAGAGAGAGTTCTCACGAGTTCCATTCATAGTTGCCAAGCCTCAAATAGTTACGTGAATGCCAGATAAATAATCATTCGAACTCCACTTAGAAACAGTTCAACGATTTCAATCAGAAATTCCTTCAGAGACGAGGGGACAAGTTCCAAAAAACTATGCAAACTATTACAAATTAATTTTTTTCTAAATCAGATAACATCGTTATGTTAAGTTGTAGGTGACTTAAATAGATTTGATTCTTGGTTGTAAAGGAAACACACAAGCGAGTGACATGAAATACCATTCGGACAAAATTCAAATATCGAAATGGTTCAGCTGAAATGTGGCCCACTTCCGTCAGCGAACATTTATGTGTAATTCACAATCGACAGCTCAACCTAACGAGAAAACTTTCACCCGCCTTGCAATGAAGAGGGGTACTTGAAAAAAAATTGGTCCTCCGAAACCAAAATGTTTACTTGAATTTTTTTCTGAACAACTGAGGTTCGCAGCTCTCCACCTGCCAGTCTATCAGGAGTAAATTCCTTGTCTCGCACAAAACTGTTAGATGACAGTTTCAAGGTTAGTTAGCCCCCCCTAGACGTCTCCATATGAATTTTATCGTCATTGAATCAACCTACATAGCGCAGACTCAAATGTGATTTTCCCCACCAACTTTTGGCCCCCGGTTTCGCAAAAATTTGGAAGAAAATTTTGGGCTGATATCAAGGGAATCTCATCACGATACACGTGAAAAAGCCAGAAGTTATCAACATAATAAGGATCAATTTGTTGATCATGTTTTTGTTTTCAATTCAGAGTTAATCATTAAGATCGTGAAAATCTTGTTCAATATAACATTATCATTATTAATTCACGTATTTCATGGAATTTAATCATTGTTGATAGATTTGTGCACCACAAAATTGTATAATATTATGCTCAATACAGTTGTGAGAGGAAGCTGTATTGACCTCCCATCTTGGCACACGAGTTCGTCATTCTTAATAAATCTCCACTAAACGAGTGAAAAAAAGAAATATTTAGATGAAAAAACCTATAAGGTCTATTCATAGGCCTGTTTCGTGAGTTGTGGTATGATTATTTCATAGGCCAGTGCGATATTTCTAACAAAAACTGAATAGCTCAATTCAGGAAAATTTATAAATAATATATATGTAAGACTCATTGAACCTTCATTTTAGTTAAAGATTATTATTAGATTAGAATTAGATTAGATTATAATACAAAGTACGAACTGTAGGGAGAGGGAAGCTGGGGCTCCTCCAGGGAACCACCTCTTCCCTTGTGAATTTTATTGAAATTTGCATTTCGTGTAGTTTGAATTAATTTGTCTGTATGAAGTGTATTTCGTTTGGAGTGGCTTCGGAGGAGTCACTTTCGTTGTGGATTCAGGTGAGATTTAAAACCCAGTAATATAACATGTACGTAATTATTAGGTTAAGATTATTTTAATTCTTGTAATTTTTCTATTATTTGTAATTACAGTAAAAAACAGTAAACTTGATTGAAAAAAAAACGCTGCAAATTATTACACAATCGTTTATTTTTTTTTTTTTTTGTTTTTTATATAGATCACTCGAATTTAAAGGTTGGACGTACGATAAATCAGAAACACGAGTGTGAATCGCAAAAGAGGCCTGATCTCCGTTCAAATTAAAGCTGACCGAAACGCGATCGATTTTTTCTTCATGTTGGATGGTTGGTGGCTTTGCAGACGAGTGATCTATATAAAAAACAAAACAAAAATAAACGATTGTGTAATAATTTGCAGCGTTTTTTTTTCAATCAAATTTACTGTTTTTTACTGTAATTACAAATAATAGAAAAATTACAAAAATTAAAATAATCTTAACCTAATAATTACGTACATGTTATATTACTGGGTTTTAAATCTCACCTGAATCCACAACGAAAGTGACTCCTCCGAAGGCACTCCAAACGAAATACACTTCATACAGAAAAATTAATTAAAACTACACGAAATGCAAATTTCAATAAAATTCACAAGGGACGAGGTGGTTCCCTGGAGGAGCCCCAGCTTCCCTCTCCCTACAGTTCGTACTTTGTATTATAATCTAACCTAATTCGAACCTAATAATAATGATTAACTAAGATGAAGGTTCAATGAGTCTTACATATATATTATTTATAAATTGTATTATTTGTAAATGTATCTTACATACATTTCTTTCTGCAACTGAATTGACATAATTGAAAAATGTACAAGGGGTTTATTTGGATTCTGTGCCAATTTCCCTACATTAGTTTTCGAGGGAGGCTAGAAGACATCCAAGACTGTAATGTAGGCCAATATTTTCAAGAATTGGACTTCAAAATTGAGAAATCAATAGTTAAGACTGAGAAAAACGCTGCAAATCATTGCTCAAAGGTTTATTATTTTCTGTATAGATCACCCTTCTGTATAGATCACTGGTTCTCCATCAATAGCACCTACCACCATCTGTATTCTCCCTTGACCTTCCCTCTCAAATTTCATCTTCCTGCGTTCAATGGGATTGAAAATGGCTTCGGAGCTCACTCAGCTGATCTGTGATCTGAGGAGTGAAGAAGATCTCCTCGAATGCTGGAGACGCCTGGAAGAGCACTTCCATTCAATAGGATTGAAAATGGCTTTGGAGCTCACTCAGCTGAACAGTGATCTGAGGAGTGAAGAAGATCTCCTCGAATGCTGGAGACACCTGGAAGAGCACTTCCATTCAATAGGATTGAAAATGGTCTCGGAGCTCACTCAGCTGATCAGTGATCTGAAGAGTGAAGAAGCCTTTGAGCAATGATTTGCAGCGTTTTTTACCCACCAACTTTTTTTTACCTATCAACTTTTTTTTACCAACCAGCGAGGTACTACCTTCCACACTATACTGGCTTCAGACCTTCACAATCAAGTTTATTAGAAAGAACTAAACGCTTCACACTCGATTGGAAAAATAGAAAGCTTCATATGGAAATTTGATTACTGGTTACACAGAAGGCAAATCTGTATACAAATCGAAGAAATGAACAGCGATCGCATTTTAGTCCGATAAAATTTGAATGGAGATTAGACCTCTTTTGCGATTCACACTCATGATTCTGTTTTATCGAAGGAAAACCTTCAAGTACTCGTAGGGACCGAACGGTTTGTCCTACAGAGCTCCGGGTGGTCTCAAAAATTTTTAAAAATTCAATACTATTTAAAATTGGTGAAAAAACGATACCTTTATTTCGAGAGTTTTCGAGCTAGAGCACTCTTGAAAATTTCAACCCTTAATTTTCACCCCTTAGAAGTGACTGACATCAACCAAAAGCTTCGCGGCACAACTAGACCCCAAATGGAGCCCATATACCAAATTTGAACCAAATCGGTCCAGTGTTGCTAAGAAAAGTGCCGCGTACGGCGGACGGACGGAAATTTTTTATTCGATCTTCGTATTCTACGTACCTTGAAACGTAAAACATCAAATTTTGAGGGGGGGTTAAACATTTTTTTTCTTGCTCGATTCCAAAGGCTTAGGTATTATTGAAAATAATAAACCAAAAGAAAGAGTATTACGACTGTAAGGATCCCATTGAGACATTTCATTGTTCGAGAAATCATACTTCTGACCAACCTTCGTCGCTACTGATTTCGAGATATATATCGGCCGTTCACATGTAACAGGTGACAAATAAGGGAATATTATCGAGTGACTCAAGAGTGCGCTCTTAAGTGAATTCTTCCAACCTAATTGGTGTCTGAACGATAACAATCTGGTTAAAAAATGGTGTTTTTATTCAAAATCCCTCGGCAGAGGGACAGTTTTGATTCAATTCAGGACGGAATGAAGATTCTTCATGTTTATTTATAAGGGTTTACCAACTTTGACATAAAAGAAGAGTTTGAATATGTTCAAATCTGATGAAATTTGATAGATGTAGGATCTATCCTACCAACTGTGTAGTTTTTCAAAGGTGTTCAGGTTGTTTTAGAAAGTAGGAGTATTTAGCTTCCTTCTTACCCAAGATCAACTGTTGAAATATTTAGATGCACCGAAATTAAAATTTTCACCCGAATTTCATCCAAATTGTAGACCTTTTTGTACATCTCTGGTTCGAATGAAGTAAATTACTCGTCCCATACATAACCACATTCTACATAAAACCCCAACGGATTCGATTCCAGGCCTTGACATAAAAGGCCTGCTAAAACAAACAAATCGTAGATAATCAGGTAATTTATTAAAAGAAAAAATGTTGATGTCACGGCCTGGAATCGAACCCGGGTCTCCCACTTTCGGACGTCATATGTACAATCATACAGTTGGAATTTTATGTATTACTAGCTAAAAAGCCTGCTGAAAGCAGGCAAAAACAAATCGTAGATAAACATGTAACATATTAAAAGAAGAAACATTTGATCGATTCCCCCACGTTCGGACGACATACGTACATACGGTTGGGGTTTCATGTATATAGATTTGTTTTGGCCTGCTTTTAGCAAGCTTTTCAGCTATATAATAGATAAAATTCCAACCGTACGTGTACATTGCTGATCATCTGGGAAACCCGGGTTCGATTCTAGGCCGTGACTTCAAAATTATTAGTATCTAAATCTAAAATATTTACTAACTAGTACATAAATCTAAAATTACTAGTATCTACGATTTGTTTTGGCTACTTTTAGCAGGCTTTTCAGCTAATATGGAATAAAAATCGGATTTTCACGATATTGTCTAGGTTTGTGCGGTCCTAAAAATATAATCGTAGCAACGCACCATGAGAATAAATAGAGCATTTTCACCCAGTAGTTGCTCCCTGATTAACTCCTTTTGGTTTTGAGTTTACCAAGGTAGCGTTCTCCAAAATCAAAATTTCCTCTAGACCTATTACGTTTCAGACCTTCCTGAACAAATTTGGTTCCGCGTCTGTCTGTCATGAAATCCTTGCCACAGCCATAACTTCTACATTTCTCGTCGGATTTCGATGAAATTTTCAGCGTCTGTGAGGATTGGCGTGTTTTTCTTTGAGTCAAGGTTTGAGACATGAGGAAATTTTACCTAATTTGGGAAAACTCGAATTTTCTTAATCGGAAAATAGCCATGCGAAGTAATATTTTTTCGAGATCCAAGAACATCCCAAGAACATCCAAGGACATCCGCCCTTAGGGCGGAATTCACAGTCATTGCTCAAGGAAGCAGACTCCTCCAGGAACTCCTCACCCAAGGAACTCCTCAGAGAGATAAGGAACTCCTCGAATTTTGGTATTCATAGTTCAGATGAGGAACTCCTCATCTTTCGAGGATCTCCTCGACTCGAGGAACTCCTCGACATGCGGAACTCCTCGATCTGAGCCTTGAGGAGTTCCTCAACCAGCAGTTGGCAACACTGTTAGCTTGTTTTCCCCTATTTTGAGGGAAGGAAACGGGGAATTTCCCCGTTTGGAGGGAAGAAAACGAGGAATTTCCCCCCGGCCAAACATCACTGAGGTTATAGCAGTTTTGAGAGGTTATACTGGCATGTGGATTTGTTAATTTTGTTTCTCTTGTCTCCGGTACTCAGTGGTTTCTATTTAAGTTAGTTGGTTTTGTGTTTGTGCGACTTCTGCTGGTGATTATTTGAGACGGATTAGGGTCTATTTGATGATAGGTTTTCTCAAGGCAGAGTCTGATTGCGCTTGAAAATTCCCGAATCATGGGCTGTGCCTTCAAACAATATCACGAATTTCATCGTTCGGACGGCTGACAATCTGAACATTGAAAAGTATCCTAGTGATTCCAGAAGACCTCTACATTGTATCCTCCTGGACTGCGAATTCGGATGTGAGTACTGTCGGAACAAATCACCGAAGTTGTCTGCAAACGAGAAACAAGAATGCGATCAAACATTCATAACTTCTCCTGTAATCTGTGATTTGATTTATCTGTTTTTTCTATCTCGATGTTGCAAACACTCACATTCATCATTGCTCTAAATACAAACGTATACAGCTTCGCATACAACGTTTATTTATTTACTGACATCCGTAAGTACAGTTTTGGGGTCAGAAAAATATACTGCTTCATTTGTGAGGAGCCGCTAGCCTTCCGATAGTTATAAAATAAAATGTCAAATAAATGTAAAAAATCGGACCATCTGGCAGATAGCTTGACAACTCGAATACGTTATTGGGTTGAATTATGAGCTATATTAAAAATAGGTAAATATTAAAAGAGGTAAATTTTACCTCTTTTTACCTCGCTATTCACCTCGTTATTCGACCCCTCATATTTATGTTCCTACAAAATGATGAGTGTTTATGTAAAAAAGTTCGATGATATTGATGATTCATAATATGGTTGGAAAGTTATAGGAGAAATTTTTTTAACAAACTAGTGATGAAAATAGGCATTTGGAAAACTATTGGTTGGAAAAACGAGCTATCTGCAAACTTCAAATGCTTGCTGCGCTTCGAGTAAATTATTTTAAAAATCAAATCATAAATATATAGTTGCTATCCGTCCTTAGTCATAATTAATTTAGTATACTTGGATTTTTAAAATTTTGAAGCAGGAATTTCTGAAACTTTTTTCGATTCCCAACAAATTGTGAAAAATGCATATAGCTCGTTTTTTGAGCAAGGCCTTCAATTATGATTATCGAAGCATAATGTAGGGATTCTGACTACAGAAAATTAGAAAAAAGTGGGTAACCAAACCCGATAGTTAACAAAAAAAGTGTTGAGGAACTCCTTGAGGGACCTTTTCATGTGCCTCGATATTCTGCTCCTTTTAAGCCGATTTCAAGGATTTCCTCAACGTCGAGTTAGGATTGTGAATACGACGCTGAGGAAATGGTCATACGACTCGAGGAACTCCTCAAGGATTTCCTCGACATGACGACTGTGAATAGTGCAGAGCATGCGACGGTTCCTCATCGCCTCCTTGAGGAGTTCCTCGGCGTTGAGGAATGACTGTGAATTCCGCCCTAAAACTGCGCCAAAATCTCAGCTTTCCAACGGTCTCATTTTCATTTTTAAAGTGGGACTTATCACAGAAATGTGGATTTGAACTCAAAAAACAAGTGGTTAAAAAAATTGCTAAGGGACTTTTTTTGTTGCAAATTAGTGGTATAATCGACCCCTGAAATTATGCGGACTTAAGTTGCGCCTCCCTGTATGCAAGGAGTAACTCACTGGTCTTACCTATAACTTCTCGAGGAATATCAAGGTTGTAGGTCTTGAGAAAGTATTAAAACACGCACATGACTTATAACACTAAACGAATTTTTGGAAACGCGCATCACTAATGAAAAGAAACCAACAAGGAGCCAGGGAGGTTGCATCAGAGTTGCCACTTTTTTTACGCCAAAAATCCCTTTTTCAGGTTGTGGGGAAAGGTTGAAAAAAATTGTAGGTCGTGAGAACCAAACCTTATGACACACCTAGAACTGAGGAAAAAATCTACTATAACAATGTACTTTGCCTTTTCCAGTCATGTATTATTAAAGTAGAGTCAATCTTGAGACTAAAATATTTTTTGAATCTATTAAATAATGAGCATTAAATAAAAATAGCCAAATACTGAACCAACAATTTGTGACAGTTGCAGATTGTGGGAAATTAGGTAGTTAATCAAATTTAATTTAATACCTAATTAGCTATTTAACTCGAAATTCATGGATTTATGTAGGGGCCAAGCTATTCTACACACTCGAAAAAATTCCGAATTTATCGCACAAATAGTATGGCAGCCAAGGGCTTCGGACATAAAATCACCGATAATTTTATTTAGAATATGAAAACATATATGAAAAATTTTTAGCTATTGAAACCGTTTTAGAATGCTTCATAGAGAAAATATTGTGGACATTTTTCGAAAATAAGCAGGAATTGTTGAAGTTGAATTGGGTGGTCAAAACGCTTCCTCGCGAATGGCCGGTAAGTCGGTGTAAGAAATATTGACGAGTATTGAAGGTGTTTTGGTGTAAACCCAGTTCTTGTTTGACAAAACCCAAACCGGTGATCGAAACAGGTTTTCACTCACGAGCTGACATTATTGCTCACCTCACTTTACTAAAGTATAGGTACCAAGAAAAGCTTAAAAAACTGGATGGTTTTATCGAATGAAGTCATTAAGGCACTTGAATTAGGCATCCCGGGAAAAAACAATAAAGTAAACATCAGCATTAATGAATGTTGTTGTTTATTTTGGGGCGAGTGCCGCTCTATAATAAACAGTGATATGGTTTTAAAGTTTACTTTCACCAGGTGTTTTAATTTCTTCTTATTCGAGTCCATTAAGCGGCCTTATTGATCAAAGAGGGAGGAGTCGGGATGTGAAAAAAAGCTCTGGCCCAGATGGGCTAGTCCTGCACATTAAAATTCCTAGTAGATGAGGTTGTACTGTCACGATTCTTAATTGAAGCAAATGGTAATGGTGTCCCCTCCGTCCCAGGTAACAGGCTTTCATTCTTTCACAATGATAACATTAACGGGGTTTTTTCTGTAGAGCGGGTTAGGCTTTGTACTATTGTCGTGTGCTCAGAATGTTACGACACGATTATCTCATTCATTCCTCTTTATAACCAGTCGCGGATCATCGGGAAGTAATAAAACAGTTACTGCTGAGTTATAGAATTCTAAGTTAATGCAAATAAGAATGAATGTGAACCAATCGATAAAAAATTATTGGAAGGATCTATTACTGTGAATTTATTTGAAATTTGTCTTTTTTTTTATCAGTATTGACCTTGTTATACCACTCACGCTAATATACTAGCCTACCTTTACCTGAGTTTTGCTTCCGAGTCTACCAAGGTAGCGGAAGCTTTGTTTTCACTTTTCAAGGTTGAAAAAAAAAGTTCTCCAAAATCAAAATTTCTACTCGCGTTTTAGGTTTCAGACCTTTCTGAACAATTTTGGCTCCACAGAAAGACAGAAACGAGACCATTGTTCTGAACTCAAAAAGCTCAAAAGTACAAATTTGATTTGATTGATGATTTTCGCTTCGCTTTTCACAAGCAACTAACACAGAATCGTTCTCATAGGTTAATTATCTAAGAATCTTGCTTTTTATGCACATTTCGCCCAATGGGGGTGCGCCTTAATTTTTCTAGATTTTTAATCGAAAGTAGACTACATCCTGAGAATTTTGGCACCAACCGCGACCTTCTAGCGTGAGTAGATCTGTTTCTATGATTTTTCAAAGTTTCGACCGTTTATGACGTCACGCGCCCCACTCGCCTGGGCGGGACCCCCCAGTCAACTGTGACGTCATAAACGGTCGAAACTTTAAAAATTCATGGGAAAAGATTTACACACGCTAGAAGGTCGCGGTTGGTACCAAAATTCTCAGAGTGAGGTCTACCTTAGATTAAAAATAACAATAAACAGTTTTTCCTACCCAGGCGCACACCCTACTCGATCAACCTCAAGAAAGAGAAGTTGGAAAGGGGAAGGTTGATGGTACCTATTAGGTGGCCAGGAAAAAGAATAGTGACCAAAGGGTGGATACTAGCAAAACATGAATGCAGGAGAGAAGGTACAATCGCCCCCCTCACCACCGCTTCATATCGTAGAATCGAGAATCCGACGGCTATCATCAAGTTAGAAAAATTCCGCAAACGGATTCGTATTCTGATGAAAGTTCTGCAAGTGGCTAAAAGGCCACTTTTTGAAAATGTTCAAAATTTGAACAAATTTTTGTTGGAACAGTGCGCAAATATTTTCTGTACACTTTCTAAACCAATTACTCGGAATTCTACGGTGATCTTGACGAGAAATCTGTTTGAAGAACTACAATATCTCGATCCGTTCACAAATGAGGAGTAAACGAAATTTGGCTTCGATGGTGCTGCCATCTCTTATCTCAGAATCACACAATACCTCGTGACATATAGTCTTAAGATCGAGAGTGACCAACTTTGGGTTCGATTCTACAAGGTATTTACAACAAAAATGTATTATGGCAATTTTGTTTCATCCCTTGTTAAACTCAATTTACTCTTCCATTTTGAATTTTAAAAAGAAAAATTGATAGACCGTTGGAAAGGAAATAGGCAAGGATTCAGAGTAAAAACTTCGATCAAAAAATGTAAAATTCCGTAAAACTTGTAAAGTTTGTTTACAAGCTTTTAAAGCTTGCAAAATAAGTTAATTTTTAAAAATTGTTTTATAGCTAAAAGATTTTGGTTTTGCACTAGGAAGCATGGACATTTCACGCCCTTTCCAACAATATTCACAAATTTGAATTTACTTGATAGATAATAGGAGTTATGATCTATCATCTTGAGATCGAGAGTGAAAATACACCGCTTAAAAAACACTCGATTTGCTTGTAAAACCAACATGTTTTTTAGCATTCAAACTTGACTTACTCTTCCAATTTGAATTTTGAAAAGAAAAGTTGATAGACCGTTAAAAAGCAGACAATTTGAGCATGTATTTCCCATCGAAATAGACAGGAGTTCGAGGTAAAAACTTCGATTTAAAAAACTTTGCTTTTTGACTTGATGTTTTAAAGATGATCTATTCATAAAACGTTTTCGTTTTGCACTAGATTGCCTGGAAATTTAACGCTCTTTCCAGTGATAACCTCAAATTTAAATTTACTAGGTAAATAATAGGAGTTATGACAGTTTAATGACGTAAGGTTGAAAACACAAAAAAAATCTTTAAATTAAAAAAAAAACTTGGGAAGACAAGGGGTTGAAACAAAGTTGCTAACAGACATTTTTCATTGGAATTAACTTGTAGAATCGAATCCTGAAGTTATGCCCAAGTTAAGTGTAGAATCCCTGTATTGGTCCTATGGTGAAATTCGCAGGAGCCCATCTAGGGGCTTTGCTGCACTACTGTCGTTAAGACTGTTATTTCGTGCTATTAAGTCAGGAAACAAAAATTGACTACAAACATGAAACCTATGATGTTCGTTGCTCAGAACGTTAAATGCGAATAAGAGTTTTGATTTGGGAAGACCCAAACTTTTAAACTTCAGTAAGAAAAAGCTCACGATTCAGCAAAACGCCCACAAACACAAACAAACGTTCTCTCGAATTACATAATTTATTATACCTACTCGTAATTTTGCTTTGAATTTCCATTTTTATTGAACAGATTTTTTGGTTCGAATTTGGGGGTCATTCCAATTATAACCCGGTCGACGACTGAACCCCAAATCCTGATTCCAATTCTGGTCAAGTGTCGACATCCGTTGACATCGTTCTAACTGGTGAACCATTTGTCATTGTTAAGGCATTTCATTGGAAATCGAGACCACACGAAGCCGCTGTTCGTGATTTCAGTCGATGTATTGTAATTGCTCCAATCAAATCAAACGCCCAAATACGCAGTATGTGATCTCGTTGTATTCGTATTCTCATAGTATTGGTGGAATATACAACTGAAACTTCTTCTCTTCCGAACTTGGAACTTCCTTTCCCCTTAACTTAGTGGAGCTGTAGAAAATTTCATGCTAATTTCAAATACACCCCACTTTTGATCCTAATAACCAGAAAGCAAATTGTGGTAAAATGACAATATAACGACAGAATATACCAATTTGAAAAATTGCGTTCCTTGATTGGGTAATTTAAACAGAATAATAATAATAAAATGTTCAATAATTTTTTTTTCTCACATATAAAGTAAACGTTTAAAAAAATAAATTGTAGTGCAATCATTTGCAGTATAATGTTGTATGTTTGCTTCCGAGCCTGCTAAGGTGGCTGAAGCATTCCCCTTAACTTAGTGGAGCTGTAGAAAATTTCTTGCTAATTTCGAATACACCTACGAATTGTGGTAAAATGACAATATAAAGACAGAATTTACCAATTTGAAAAATTGGGTTCCTTGATTGGGTGATTCAAACAGAAAGATAGTAAATTGTAATAATCATTTGCAGTATACTGTTGTATTATTTGCTCCCGAGCCCACCAAGATACCTGAAGCATTGTTTTCACTTTTAAGGATAAGAAAAATGTCCTTCAAAATCAAAGTTTCAGTCCGCGTTTCACGTTTTTGACCTTCCTGAATAATTTGGCTTTTTGTCTGGCTGTTTGTCAGTAGTGCTGATGTAAAAATTACTAACATTAGACGAAGTAAGTTTTTCAGATCTAAAATTAACAAAATTTTGTAATTCTCAAAGATCACTAGGATCACTGTTCACCAAATTGCTTCCGAAACTACCAAGGCAGCGGAAGCTGTTTTCACTTTTCAAGGTTGAAAAAAAGGTTCCCCATAATCAAAATTTTCACTCGCGTTTTTTTAAACTGAAACTTTTAACGTGCTCAGTAAAGACACAAGTACGGCGGTTTGGAGATTTTGGAGTTATTATTTACATTCCTATGTAAATATTCCTAGTTGGAAGTTGACCATTTGTTTTTGTAATGACGAGCGTTAATTTGGAAATAAATCAAAAATTAATTTAATCAAGACCATTAAAATCAAAATATTAAGCACCTAAATTCATTCTTGTCTTAGCAATGAGCACCTACATCGGTCCGTGTGTTTACAAATTTTTGTAACGAGCAAAACGATAAGACGTTACTGCCAGATTTTGATGAAATTTTCAGGGATTGTACTAGTTGGTTTGTAGATGGTCCCCTAAGAAAATCAACGCCTCCGGATTGATAGTAGTCTCTCCGCATGTGCTAAACGTGAAATCCTCAAAAACACAACTTCTAGAGCTTCCATTCGATTTCGATGGGATTTTCAAGGGTTGAATGGATAAGACTCGGAATGGTTCCTTATTGATGTCTTCGTCGTGTGATCATCAAATTTGGAGGGTAGGGGTAGATTGAAGTTTTGAGATGATCAACTGTGCATCGGATTATTTATACAATCGCGTTTTGGACGCGAGGAAGCTACGTGCCACACCCTCGAGGAAGATGTTTTATTTTGTCGTATTTTTCCATCGCTCCCAAGTTGGTTGCTTCCTAATTGACTCCTTCACACTGCCGAATAGTCCGATTTCGACAAAATTGAAGGGTGAGGTGGATGTAACATACAAAACACTGCGCATGCGCAAACGAATAATCCTTTCTACTCGCTCCTTTCAATATTCTCCGAATCCACTCCTGAATAGATTTTGAGAGGCTATTCGGGAAGCAACTTTATCAATGATTTTTGAAATCGGAGTATCATCGATACAATCATGTCAAAAACTCGAAGAAGCCACTATTACACCCACTGAGGTTATTCCTCAAGACAAAAGGGTTAAGTTTAGATTCGTATAAGGGTGATACAGATGTGTCCAATGTGTCTAGTAGGTACATTAATTTCTTTGATTCGGTCGCAAACCGGTACTTCACATAATATGTGAAGTGATACATATTATCCCAATGTATTATTGTTATGTTTGCGTGTCGTCGAGTGAAGGAGATGACCTTCTCGATGTGGCGTTTGTGTTTTCTTTCACCCCTACTCAACGAATAGAGAAAAGTCCCTATCCTAACTTGCAGTACTGTCGCATCGGCGGCTTATTAGCCAGACGGGCATGCGGAGTACTGGGAAGTGCAGGCTAGCCTGTCAGCCCCGGCGTTTCATAGAAACCTACCGACGGGAAGCGGGAGATTTACCTATTCAGCCTAATACTTTGAGGAGATCCCTTGATGAAGGAGAAGTTGGAGAGCGAAATGAACAAGACGAAAGACTGGACTAGAAGACATACTGGAGCATCCCTGATTGAGCTTATATACTCGTGAGATTAGTTGAGGGAGAGAGAGGTGGAAGGGTGACGTCATGTGACGTGTTCTCCCTGTACCTCGTCCCTTCCTTGCGGGTGGTGGCTCACTCAGGGATCCTCTTGTACTTCTTTATTTTAAGAACTAATTACTAATTGTGAATGTGGGTCATAACAATTATATTACTTAAAGACTCCGTGAGGGATGAACCTTCACTATCTCTTCCATTATAGTAAGATTTTTGTGATTGGAGTATCGTCTATGCATACCATGGATACGAAGAAGCTATGAGCCACATCCACTGAGCAGACCAACCCTTTTGACAAAACGATGGCGTTCAGATTCCTATACTAAGAGAGTGATACCAGAGAAGTGACCAATCCAGTTCATCTCTTTGTTTAGGTCGTGAACCAGTTCTACAGAATTTCAAATTTAGTTATTATTGGAATGAACGAGTGATGAATAAGCACCTAATTTGATTCAACAAAACAGACGTGATTCTCCTCTCATTCCAAGTTCCACCAACCACAACTGTAGAGGCACAACGAGGCCAAATATTTGTCCAAGATAGGGCGGGAGAAGCAAACACAGCACAAACCCCGTAATGTTTATGAATCATAGAAGCTAGTTTTTGTTTATATAAATCCTGTGGAGGCCAACGCACGTTTCTAGCTTTTCACTCGAGCTAGTGAGAGATTCGATTCTATTTTACGGGTTTTAGAGGGCACTTATTATAAAAGCGCTCACAATAGTTAAGCCACAATACAATCGATTGAATGACGTTTATAGGATGTTAAGTTTTCATGATTGTTATTCAACAATTGACTGCAGTGGTAACCGCTCACATACTGCGTCGCTGATTATATTAGTTCCTTCGTAGTCCGCCTTTCTGAATTAATTCGGAATGTCATACTAGCTATTCATAGTTGCCAACAACCATATAACTACACTCTCTGGTTAGTTCCAGGAACTCACTTCCCAATAAGTTCAAGGTGTGTCGCTCATTTCAATGAAAATGATTACACAATGGATATTTTATACTGACGATGAAACATAAATCATGTTCTGTCGAGCACTTAATGGACAGTCACAACCTACCGACGGCTTTTGATTACGCACCTTATTAGGCGTTTAATTGGTATGCGAATCATCTCCAATCCTTCTTCAATGTAAGTAGTTTGATTATTTATGTCTTGATTAGGACTTGAGATTTTCTAATTGGGTTGTAGGCAACGAAAGTTCTTGATTTTCCATGTTTTAATTTGGGAAGCTTTCTGCAAATTCAACCCTACAAAAGAACAGGAATTGAAAAAAATTATAGAAAACTTAAAGTATCCACTTATAGGGTATCGAAAGTTGTTGGATTTATTTAAGTAAAAACAACGGTTTGAAAGAAAATGAAGAATGTAAGAACTTGAGGCCCTGTGGTGGGGTGAACAGTTGGCTACTCTGCAAGTGACAAAAACCTCCATTTTATTTTTCACTAGTTGGAATCAGACTCGGTTCTCAACACAGATTTCTTTTTCGGCTGGCAGCGGGGAAAATGAATGTCCACCCGCTTAGTGGAAAATCTAGCTTTTCCTAGACTCCACTTTTGGTTATTATTTTCAATAGTAAAAGGACAATTAATTACCTAATTAATGAATGTTCCATAACTTTCTTCCACCAATTTAGGATAGTGTTCAATTTTTTTAAACTATCCGAAGTACTATTGTTAAATGAGTAATTATTGTGCAATTAATTGTTAATTTATTAATAATACTATATAATTTATACTTAGCTAGCCTGAGAGGACCCGCGTCCCCCTCCACTAACTACCCCTAGTCCTTTAACCCTTAATAACCTGAAGTATCTTTTGGGATGTCCAATTTTTACCTGATACAGTTTATCGACTTTTAAGCCCAAACTGATAGCCATTGGCTATTTTGATACTCAAAGAAGAAACAAAATAATTCTCGAGTCGACAGAATGAAATAGGGCCTTCGGGGTACCTTCTACCCTCATTAATTTCTTATTTTGTAAGGTATTAGTTGGATTTCCTCGTCATAGATGGCGCCACTGTCTAAGGCAGCACAAATCCCTCTATGAAGTGACCCTTTCCCACCTTATTCCTTGGTTATTTTCTTTATGAGAAATAACTGACCCCAACATCCCACCAAGGATCTTTCCAAGTTTCCTTCTACTTCAACAAAAGGTTTATAGACAGAAAGCGCTAGTGTGGCCCTTGGAAAGATCATTTTTGAGCTGATACTGCAATAGGGCCTTCAAGGAACCTTCTGCTCAAATGTTTTGTAGATGTATCAAAATACATCTATCATTAACTTTTAAAAGTCCGAAAAAACACATTTTTTGAACAAGTGAGAAATTAAGGGTTAAGGAGTTCGTTGGGTTGCTATGAAGGTTGAACGAATGATGAATCAGAAACACGAGTGTGAATCGCATAATACGAACGTTCATTGAAAGAAGTGAGGGAAATTTCGGCTAATCAAAAATGCAATCTTTCACAGACAGGTGGCGATCTTTTACAGAAAATAATAAACCGTTGTGTAATAATTTGCAACGTTTTTACTTCATGATTGAATTAAAAATGCCAAAAATTCGAACAAAAATTGAATAAAAAGCTGGGAAGTCGAGAGTTTTGAAACTAATTTTTATGTTCAGGACTAGTAGTTGAAACTTATCAAGATATCTTTAAAATAAGTAACTAGAGAGTCTTTGCTTCAAAATAAAAAAATTGAACGTCTGAGTTTCTCTTTTCTGAGTTTCTTCTTTTGTAATTAATAAAATTATTCTCCAATTTCTCATCTGACGCTCTAATTTGCCAAATATTGGAAATAAATTAAACTCAAAAATTGTTGTAAGGAAAAAAATTATACCTATAAAAAATTAAAACTAACGATCTGGAAGATTTTGAAGAAAACAATGTTAGTAGAGAAAATTTTCTCCGATGAAACCGTTTTAGAACTTGCTAAAACGATTCATGAAGTTAGACACTTTTTATACGTTATGTATAACATAATAATATTATGTGGAACTGTTGGAAAATTTTTGGTTCTATTGACCGCACCTCGCTAATCCTAATATCGTGCATTGGAATTTGATAATTCTTATTATCAAATTCCAATGCACGATATAATAGTATTATAAAAGAACCAAAAATTTGCCAACAGTTCCACAATGAACGGCACTCAAATGAAGGAACAATCAGCCAGAAAACACTTTGAGAGTGACGAGGAAGCTGCCATCAAAGGGACCCACGTGGTGGCAGCAGATTTCTACGCTGAGGGCATTTAAAATCTCGTTACAAGGAATTCGAAGTGCATTGAGAAGCCAGGCGATTTTATAGTAGAATAATAGACATTCTGCAAAACAATTCCAGTCAATTTCACATTTGAAAAATTAATATTGGATTTAAAAACGCTGTAAATTATTACACAACGGTTTAGTAATTTCCTACAAAAATCACCTGTCTGTGAAGAAAACTTCTTCTTGTCCCTATAGTGACCAGGAGCAGGGGAAGTCCATTCATACAGCATGAATTCATGAGCGAATTTTCAAAAAATCTTTTTTTTTTACACTCTTCAGGGATTGTTTTAGAATGTTCCAAAACGGATTTCAGTGAAGAAAATTTTCGAAAAAGTCCATTCTTAAAATTTAAAGACCATCGCAACATCTTTATTTTCCTTGAAAACTCACTAAAAGGACAAGGTCCCGGTGTCCCCTAGCTCAAGGGGATCAAAGCACGTGGATGGTAAATTGAACACCATCTTAAATGTATGAAAAGAAACCATAGAGCATTCATCAATTGCATTATTAATTGAGTAAGGCCTATAGAGCTCAGGATGGTGTCATTCGACTCAAAAAATTCTTGAAAATGTCAAACAAATGAAAAAAAAAAAAAAAATCAGTATCTTTTTGAGCTAGAGCGTTTCGAAAACGTTTTCCCCCACTGTTCACCCATTAGAAGTAACTGACAATAACACAATCCTTAAGGACACAACTATATCCCCGAATGGAGCCCATATATTAAATTTCATCAAAATCAGTCAATGGGAACTGAGTAAAGTGCAAACGGACGGAAAATTTGAAAATGATTACAACTGATAAAGTATTAAATAATTGAATTATTAAAAATAACGAACAATATAAACCTTGTAACTGACCAAATGGTAAAATGGAAATGCGCCTCGTTAGTTATTACTCACTGAAGGTACAGAATTCGACCTGCTCATAAATCGGATAAACGGAAAGGGGTGCATCGCACATAGCAGAGATGAGTGGGCCGACATCCTGACGCTTCAGACTCAGCGATTTAACATCGTGATTTTCCGATGAGGCTTCATTTGAATAATTTATTCGCCTCCTAATTTTAGGTACCTTTATAGTGAGGGAGTGTAGGATCGCCCTGAATATTAAAATAGTGATAGTTGTTCCGGTGTCCCAGTTATGAGTGGTTCGGAGCTCTAAAAATACTCCTATTGTTTGCTGGATGTGAAGCCTACACTGTCCCATCCGAGTAGGCTTTTTTTGCTGTCGGATCATCCCAGATATTTCCGCCCCTTGTTTAGTTCTCTTACATGACACTCGCTTCCTTCCACACTTCAACATTAACATCCGATATTTGTGTTCTAACTGTTCCCCATTAGCTTTTCTCAGCTCTGAGTGGTCTCTATGTTTTATTGGACGTAAGAGTTGAGTCCAGCATCAGAAAACACAACTCGAAGAAGAAAAGAAAAACAAGTATTTATTTGATTAAAATACACTCAAATAAATATGTCCAAGTTTTATTGGACGAAAAAGTTGTTTCAAGCAACAGAATTTGGTGGTATAGCAGAAGATAAAAAACAAGTTTTTATATGATTAAAATACTTTCAAATTTCAATATGAACTAATAACTATGCCCGCTAGTCAATGTCTTCATTTCTACAAGATATTTTATTTATAAATTATTCTGTTCTCATTGTATAACACCTAACGTAATCGGTATTGTCAATTTTCCATTACCAAAATTACTTATAAACCACAGCTGGTGGATATTGGACATTGGAACTTGGCTAAGCTAACGGTTCTCTCAATTAAAATGCTGGACTAATTCTGCTCTACATCCTCAACGACAGTTCGACAACTTCCAGTCAGTAACTAGCTTGACTTGAGATGGTAATTTTCATCACCTTCTGAAACGACGTACAAAAAAACGTCTGCCAAGTTGGGTGGGCAGTATAGCTTCCTCACTCATTGTAACATGGACGTATAGAATCAGTTGGCGAAAAAATTATCTACAAGTTCGCGCATGCGCAGCGGCTATTGCTTGACCAATTTGATTGAAACTTATAGGGTGTCTCTTAGAAGTTAGTCCCTAACTAACCTCCAAATTTGAGCAAAATCGGTTCATTAGAAACCGAGAAACCGAGGTTCCAGGAAATTCACGTTTGCGCATGCGCACTCGCTCCTATTGGTCCGAAGGTGCTGAAATTGATAGGGGACCGTCTAGGACCTGACCCGCACAATCCCTGAAAATTTCATCAAAATCGGACCACAGGTTAGTATAGTTTTGCCCGGGACAAGGATTGACCACAGACAGACCGACAGACAGACACGGAACCAAAATTGTTCGGGAAGCTCTAAAACGGGAAAAGCAAGTGGAAATTTTGATTTTGGAGGACATTTTTTTTTTCACTTCTTTCACGAATACAAAGCTTCCCTACCTTCGGTAGTGAGGAAGCAAAAGCATAACACTACCAGGAAAATGTCGTGAACGAGCCAAATGAAAACAAGAATACTGTCATACATTCCTTTCGATTGAAAAAAGGAAGAGTTTAAAAACAACACGGTAACGATTTTTATTCAATTCAATCGATGAAGGTGGATACATTTACCAGGGACCTTATTTATCTTGAACTGTCAGGTGGTGCGCCTGATTTTTTAATAATTTTTGATCGAAAGTAGACCTTATCCTGAGAATTTTGACTTGATTTTTCGAAGTTTCGAATGTTTATGACGTCACGCGCCTCTCCCGCCTAGGCGGCACCCCCCAGCCCACTGTGGCAGGAGAGTCTAGCCCCCAGAAAGTATTGCCACTTCAGCGAACTACCATCCTTTTCAGCTCGATGTGAGCGTGGTCAAGCGGCATTTCTGAAAAGTAGGCTAACCTCGATTTTACCACTCTCTAATTTCTGAGTTTGGCTGTTTAGTTGTTATTTCTTTTTAGACACACATCAAGTTCACCACTAGTGCATTCAAATCAATTGTAAAACTCAAAAATAAATGTACTCGAGTCGACTAAGTCCATGTACATCACTACATTGTAGTCTTAGAAGAATAACTGCAAGCTAGAGTAGCGACGCTAATGCGGTTTTGAGCGTGATCACTTGATAAGATATCAGAAATGGTAGTTCGTTGAAGTGGCGGTAGGTAGCGCTGAAACCCGACAACACTTTCTGGGGGCTAGACGCTCCTCACTGTGACGTCATAAACATTTCAAAAGGTCTCGGTTGGTGTCAAAATTCTCAAAATGAGGTCTAGTTTAGATTAAAAATAACAATGAACAGTTTTTCCGACCCATGCGCACACCCCATTTATCACATAAATTCTTGAAATTCTTATTATGCAGAAAATTTGTAGCAATTTTAAATTTTCGCATTCTAGTTTTTAGAGCATTAAGAACTTATAGGTAGCTTTGTTCAGAACAAATCTATTGTGATGTAAACTGTGGGTAACCCTCGGCCCCTAATGTCCTGAAGTATCTTTTCTGAAGTCCGATTTTTCAAACATTCTGCAACACGGTTCAACCACTTTCAAGCCAAAACTGATATAATCTTTTGGCTAGCTTGATACTTCAACTATCGTGTAAAGAAAAAAAACGGTAAACCCATCGATCCCTGAGATAATATCGTGTTAAGATCAGACCCACCTCTACCATGAACCGGAGGACAGTAAAGGTTAGTTTCATGAATCAGGTCAGGAACCTTATTATAACAACTAAGTATTCTACCAAATTTAATTTTGAATCTTACAGAAAAAACTGAGATGTTGAGGAAACAATCGTTGTGGTTGGAAATATCCAAGAATAGAAGAAAATTTAGATTTTTCAATGGTGTCTTTTGGATACCTTTGGAGCAGAGCAGATGTATTACTGGAAACCTCAGGATTTGGGGGCCACTGCATCAATATTCCATTAAAATAGGTACTCCTGAAGGGGGAGGTCTTATTGGACTAACAATTTTTTTATTTATTATTTCATTTATTTATTTCTTTTAGAATAAAAAGCTGCTGGTTCCGGCAAGCTGAAATTGGATAGAATGTATTCTAAGTACCTAGCTAATTTTAAAGATAACGGTAGCGAACCCCCCCTCTTGAAGTGCCTATCCTCCTGAGGTGTCCAAAAAATGCCATCCAGTTTTCCTCAAATTAAGAGGAAAGATTAATTATAAGAAATACTTATAAGTCGATAAAGTGTTGCAGGTAAAAATCGGACTTCCAAAAAGATACTTCAGGATATTAAGGATATGAATCGCTAAGAACATCGGGAGTCAATACTGTAATTTCGATTTTCAAAATTATATGCATATTCAACACTTTAACGGTTGAAAATCAATGGATTTTTTTTTTTTTTTTTTGCTCTGTTTTCTTTACTGGGGTCTTATTACAGGGTGAATGGAGGAAAAATAATTTATTTTGTAATAACATGAATTTTAGGATTGGAAGGCCTGCGTGATGTGAGCTCCTGACAAAAAAAAAAAGAAATCTAATAAGTATGTATGTTTTTTTCAAGTAATGAATTCATAGGTACCGATTTTCCCATAAAATGGTAAGTGGAGTGCATATAACAACCAAAAATCCCCATTTCATGAATATCGCATCCACAATGTCATTTTTTAAATTCGTCAGTGCCTCCTTCATCCTTAAGGAAGCTTCAAACAATAAAGTTCATCTTGAGTTTTCATAGTAAGTACTCGAAATTAACTCGAAACTCTAAACTTCTAAAACCATTATTTGGTTTTTTAAATAAGAACAAAATGTCTCATAATGATCTCACTGAGTGAAATGCATAATTTTTGACATACGAGTACCTAAGATCACTTTTGAGTTGGCGAAGGGAACGAAAACAATAACTTCAGTACATATTGTGGTGGTACTTACTAGCGACAGTTCAAGTAAAGCAAACTACCACCTTCTCTATGGCAAACTACCATCTAAGACAAGATCAGCTTTCATTCATGGAAGAAGAACGCGGAGTCAGTAAAACGAGTCGGCACAAAGCAGAATTCATCCGCTTGAGATTTCACAACATTCTACGAGGAAATTTGAATAATGCCTTAAGCTTATAAACCGTAGCGAATTACGATCCTATCGCGAACTATTCAACACAGGAACGAGTTCCAACTGTGACTACCAGCTTCTTCAAGAGAAATTCAGTCATACGAACATCCCAAAATGAGCCATTCAAATGAATATTATTTGCACTCGTCTGCAAAATATTTTTCGATGCCTCCAAATAAAGATTTTAGCGAGGCTTTTTCGTAAAGGTCTCAGGTAGGGCATCCGAAACTAGGAAACTAATCTTGAAATTTGAAGCTTTGATGACGTCACTCAACATTCCTGAGGGAGTGGGCCTCCAGCGGGTGTTCTCCACTCGGTTTATGTCTTCACAGGACCAAACTCGGAGCTAGGAATTTGCAATATCTTCAAGGAAGGTAATTCAATATAATATGAAGATGTCAAGATCCAAAATATAAGCAACGGGAGAAGATGTTTATAAACATGGATTTCTGAGATACTAATGGAGTCTACGCATGCTTTTTTTCAACTTTTATTGAAACAATATAGTTTCATATTGTTCATAAAGTGGTTATTTCGTAATTATGTGCTTTTCGTATTTATTATTGGCGTACATAAACAAATCATATGAAAAGGTTGGCGGAAATGGAGAATTCTGAATGGTGGAAGTCGTATTATGAGGTGAATGCCAGAAGCGAAAAAGTTTGAAGAAAGAAGCATTTTTGGTTTATTATATTCAACAATGAACGTTTGTTTCTGCTTGTTCACACACCTGCTCAACAGGGTATCTGTGACAGAGCCACCTCAGGCCAGTCCACACCCCTGGCTGGTGTTTCATCCTACTTATGGCAAAACTCGTGGAAAATTAGGTTTTGATGAAATCTTATAGGTAGGTATCATTATTTGACGATGTAAAGGTCGACAAGTTTTGGTTTATTATTTTCAATAATAAGCCTTTGGAATCGAGCAAGAAAAAAATTTTAACCCCCCTCAAAATTTGATGTTTTACGTTTCAAGGTACGTAGAATCCGAAAATCGAATAAAAAATTTTCCGTCCGTCCGCCGTACGCTGCACTTTTCTTAGCAACACTGGACCGATTTGGTTCATATTTGGTATATGGGCTCCATTTGGGGTCTAGTTGTGCCACGAAGCTTTTGGTTCATTTCAGTCACTTCTAAGGGTTGAAAATTAAGGGTTGAAACGTTGTCTATTTCTACGAAAATAGTGAGTTACAAGTTAAATCGATTTCGACGGTTAGGTCATCATCAGTAACAAACAATAACTCTGATGATGACCTAACCGTCGAAATCGATTTGACTTGTAACTCGTTATTTTCGTAGAAATAGACAAGTTCTACTCAACTCCGTTTATATTAAAACGGTTTTCCACAATCTCGTCGCGAGTGATTTTATTCGCTTCAAGAGTGCCCTAGCTCGGAAAATCTCGAAATAAAGATATCGTTTTTTCATCAATTTTGAATAGTATTGAATTTAAAAAAAAATTTGAGACCACCCGGAGCTCTGCCATGGCTCTGGTACCAATAGGTTAAAAAAAAAAGCTGCAAATTATTGCCCAAAGGTTTATTATTTTCTGTATAGATCACTGGTTTTCCATCAATTGCACCTACCAACATCTGCATTCTCCCTTGACCTTCCCTCTCAAAAGGGGTATTTCAGTCAATTTAAAAAAAAAAAAAATTTCAAAAGAGTATGGCTCAAGAATAACGGTAATCGGGTCTGTTCGTCGAGAAAATATTTTTTAAAAATCGGAGAAGCTAAAGAAAGTTGAAGATTTGAATGGTGTGACGTAGCTAGCCAATCGTGACGTAGCTAGCCAAAACTATCATTGAAAAAAGTATCCATGCACAGAGAAGAGATTGGAATGTTCTCACTGGTAGCAGGTTCAAATTGAGGCTCCAGAACGTTGATCTTCCTCTTATTTTCCGTCATGTTTAAAACGAAAGAAAGAAAAGAAATCTTGGGCGATACACTAGCTGAAAATTTGATAAGTCGAAACCACAAACGAAGCGAACAGAAAACAACCGATTACAGATGGCAGAACGCTAACGATTGAACCGTAAAGTAACGCTATTCGAAATGAGAATCTCTTGGATACTACAAAATACTACTCACATACGCGTGCGGCGTAGTGTGTGTGCTTTTTTGGTGGCTCGCCTTTATTTCAAACGTGTGATCTCTTTAATTAATTTTTCTACCACATGTTATAGTATCATTGGGCTAAAAGTTGGAGTATATAGGTTTTCAAGGGTGCTGAATCCAAATTTGAGGTCAAAAACCTGAATTTCCGACCCACTGAAATACCCCATTTCAGCTGCCTGCGTTCAATAGCATTGAAAATGGCTTCGGAGCTCGAATGCTGAAGACGCCAGGGAGATCACTGATCAGCTGAGTGACCTCCGAAGCCATTTTCAATGCTATTGAACGCAGGCAGCTGAAATTTGAGAGGGAAGGTCAAGGGAGAATACAGATGGTGGTAGGTGCTATTGATGGAAAACCAGTGATCTATACAGAAAATAATAAACCTTTGGGCAATAATTTGCAGCGTTTTTTTTTTTAATTCAAAATTTGTTAATTTATTCGACATTTATTAGTTTTGACGTGCACTTCACAAAATGCAGTTAGCAGATGTTATTAGAGCACCCATAAAAGTTGTACAAGCTGGTAAACCTGTCGTGATGACATACGAGCCTCACCACCAATATCCGAACGCTCCAAATTTAAAATCACGCTTATTAGACTGTCGCAATAAGTACTGTTTAATAGGTATAACTTTTTTTCTTCCATTTTCATACCTCATGCGCGCACTCCATTCTCAACAAAAAGTTCTGAGCTTAAGAAAAATTGAAAATGAAAAAACTTCATAAATGAGCTAGTTGAGTAACCAAGATACATTGCTGGCAAGGTCAAAATAGCCTAAACACGTTCTTACCAACCTTCCAAGACTGAATAGAAATATTAATGGATGTAATTAAATAAAACATAGGTAGTTAAACTTTGAGGAATGAAGTTACGAGCACAAGCTCAATGATAAGACAAAATTTTTAAAAACTCTATAGATTTTATTGAATTTTTCGACAAATTTTGGTTTTTTATTTTCACTAAAGAACCTTTAGAATCGACCAAATAAAAATACATTTTAGCCCCCCCCCCCCCCCCCCATCATAATTTATTGGTTTACTTTTCAAGGTACTTAGAATCCGAAAATCGAATAAAAATGGACTCAATTAGGGGCCAGAAACACGAGTGTGAATCGCAAAAGATCCCTAACATCTCCATTCAAACTGACCAAAATGAGATTGTCGATCGTTTCTTTAGCCACCAGTAATCAAATTTCCTAATGAAGCCATCCATAACCCCTATTTCTTCGAATCAAGAATGAAGTGTTTATTTCTTCTTAATAAACTTGATTGTGAAGTAGGTAGGTAGTACCTATGGTGGGTAAAATAAATAAAAAGTGACCATGTTCTTTGCAGATGAGTGATCTGTATAGAAAAAATTAACTTTTGTGTAATAATTTGCAGCGTCTTTCATCACGTCAATGAAATTGCCGTTAGCTAAAAATTTTTGTTTGTGCGCACACATCCCTGATAAAGAGGATGTAGCGCCTCTTCCACCCGGTAAGACATTATCTATAGTTCCAGCCACAATCCTCGACAACAGAAATCCAGAAATACTCCAAATATACGAGAAATTCATTGTTCTATTTGTTTGTTCGCAGTCCATCAATTCGGCTGAGATCAAGTTCGACATGATTCCAGAACAAGTAGTGATGAAACAAGCAGCGAGTATGGACCGATTGCAACTGCGAATAAACGCCGTGGAACACAACATGGAATCGATGTTTACCAGACTGCAGGTTGAAAACGGTTGCCTAATTACAATAATTACATCTTACGTATTTACTTAAACCCGCTAGAATAATAGGAATAATTTGTTGGAAGCAAATCGAAATGAAATAAAAATTAGCATTAACGTTAAATATTTTGAGTTAAGTACTACTTTGACTAAAGATTTGAGTTTACAAGGATATTAGCAAGTCGTTGGTCCTCATGACATCCCATTCAGTAGGTATGAATTTTCCTTATTTCTCTTCCTGCTACTAATGTTGTACTAACTTTCCATTATATGAAATATGACGATTGAGCAAGCCTACTTCACTTCATCTGTTAGGTATTGAGGATTTCTTATCATCGCAAAGTTCAACGTTAATTAACTTCAATTAGGTAACTATCCCCTAGAACATGACTGTTTCACTTGGTAGCAACTTACCCAACCTCAGGATGATAGATATTGGTAGGAAGGTATGCCTATGTTAGACGGTTCAGCTGTAATCGTGGTAATCCACCTCCACCGTAGGTACGTAAAGCACTCGAAGCTGACCAAATCCGCTTTTTTCCGATGCACTTTTTTCACTCATAAACACAAAACTCGCGAATCGTAGGCGAAATGACTATGGCCCGCACTGCCAGATCGTTTTTGGCCCGAAATAGTGGTAGTAAATAAGGCACTTCATTCCGAATGTACTCGTATCAACAACTCAGAAATCTATCAACAAAACACTCAAGAGCGAAGAAGAATGCATAACTCTGAACTAAGACGTAAACAAACAAACTGGTACTGAAATCAAATAAACTAAATCAAATCCCTAAAGGGGTCTATTCGACGCCTAATTACCGAAATTCAACACCTAATAACCTAATTAGGCACACGACATCATGAAATATGAAAATCGTACGAGAGAATTTTTTCGAGGAAGTCGGTTTACATTGAGAAGAGATTCTACTTCTAGGCCGAAACCAAAACAATTGACGTGCGTGCGTGCGTGCATGGATGCCTCTTACCTGCAGGAATTAAGCCCACCAGATGTCGCACAGAGCGTTTTAGGGACTTTCCGTTGAAAATATCCCTTTCGGTTCTTGGCTAGGTGCCACGATAATAAAATAATTAATTACATTAGGAATAAATAATAATAAGGGTATTTGATAACCGGATAAATCGTGAATTTGGAATTGGGTACCTATAGGTAGGTACCCAAGTCATCCTTCATTCAAAAATTACACAAATTCGACCGTTTTTGGCTAACTGATTTTGCTTCAGAGTCTACCAAGGTAGAGGAAGCATTGTTTTCACTTTCCAAGGGAACCGTTCTACAAAATCAAAATTTCCACTTGCGTTTCACGTTTTATACCTTTTAAATCCACATAACAGCCATAGCCTATATTTTCCATCCGAATTCGATCAAATTTGCAGGAATTTTGCGGGTTGACGTGTAGCATACGAGGCAGCTATGTGCCACACCCATTGACAGACTTTTCTACTAAGTCCGTCTTTCAAAGAGTCTTTATTAGTGCAACAGGTGTTATTCTGTTTTGTGTGTTTTTTATTTATATTTTAATGCTATTGGCACATAAGAAGGTTCAGAAGTGAAGAAAGAAAACCAAAACGATTCAGTTATTGACAAAACGAGACAAAATTTTAACCTCACAATCCACAAAAATACTCAAAATGCAATTCTAAGCATAAAAGAAAATGATTTTTTTTTAATCTGATTTATGAACGAATTCATACTGACTTCATCAATTTGAATAAGTCAATTGACATCTAAAATGTGTAGGTAACTAGCAAAGTAGGTTTAATAAAGAAATGAAGATGCCTAGATGTACTAAGATTCATACCTATTTGGATAATGTTATGCTCTTTTATGATTTCAGGGGACTCAAAGCGACATAACATCGAAAATACAAAATGATTTCGGGTCGAAAACGACCCAATTAGTTAACACTTTGGAAGAAATACGACTTAAAACCATGCAGATGGAACATAGACTGAATAGCACTTCCAAAGAACAATTGCATCATTTGATGGTACAAGATTCTACATTAAATAACCATGTGTTTATTGTAATTATTGAAAGCGATTAGAATAGAAAATGATACAATACAATTATGTGTTTAGAACATAGAAAGTAAAGTTGCGAAGAATGAACAAGTTGAAATGTTAACGAGCAGGTTAGATGGAATTCATAACCACCTAAACCAAACAGATGCCTGGGCTCAAAACGATAGTCCGAGAATTCATGAACACGAAAAAGAACGAATGGTCAATTCACTGAAAAGTGAATTGCACACAGAGGTTCAAAAGTTCGTCAGTAAAGTGAGTACCTTTTTGAATAGTTTAATCGATTGAAATATTAGTAAGTGTAGTGAGGAGGCACAGAGGGGAAGGCACTTATGGTTCATCGTGAACATGGAAGTTGGTGTGTTGGCCATCAGGAGAGTCTAGCCCCCAGAAAGTGTTGTCAGGTTTCAGCGCTACCTACCGCCACTTCAACGAACTACCATTTCTGATATCTTATCAGGTGATCACGCTCGCGACTGCATTACCATCACTCCTCTAACTTGCAGTTATCCCAAGATTATAAACTTGCAGTTATCTCCACTATAATAATGCATTCTGCTTGATTCGTCACTCCAAAACACAAAAATGCAATAACAAGTTCCTTTTCCTCGCAATTTAAAAAGGCAGGGAAGTCCAAGCCTGGAAGCCAAGGGAAGCCAAACTTGGAAATGAGCGGTAAAACCGAGGTAAGCCTACTTTTCAGAAATGCTGCTTGACCACGCTCACATCGAGCTGATAAGGATGGTAGTTCGCTGAAGTGGCGCTAGGTAGTGCTGAAACCCGACAACACTTTCTGGGGGCTAGACTCTCCTTTGGCCATCTACCCATTGTATGGAGGACTGAATCTTACCCTCAACTTTCATAAGCGAAAATGATGATTTTTGAAACAACCTATACGCCACTGCATTGAATCTCTTCCCAACAAACGTATTATGTTGATAAAGAGTTGGAGTCTATTTTTTCAATTTATGTTCAAAACACCCCTTCAGATCAATCATAAGATCAGAGAGGCGGCGAATCTGTCGATGCTGTTCCGACTACCTATTCTGGTATACAGATGGATCCAAAATGGTGACTGGTACAGGGATTGGAATTTACGGGGCTAATCCCAGATGGAGCCACTCGGCTTCTCTGGGAGTGGATGCCTCAGTATGTCAGGCTGAAGTACTTGCAGTTAGGGTCTGCGCTGAGCAAAGTCTGCGGAGGGAACACCGGGGCCCTTCTGTCTGTTTTTTAATCAGATTTACACATTTTCAAATTATTAAAATTTGATGTTAGTTGGTTTATATATTATGATTAACATTTGACAATGGGGTATTTTGGTGGGTTGAAAATTCGGGTTTTTGACCTCAAATTTGGATTCAGCACCCTTGAAAACCTATAAACTCCAACTTTTAGCCCAATGATACTATAACATGTGGTAGAAAAATTAATTAAAGAGATCACACGTTTGAAAAAAAGGCGGGCCGCCATAAATGCACACACACTACGCTGCGTGCTTGTGTGAGTAGTATTTTGAAGTATCCAAGAGGTCCTCCAAGGGTTTCATCTCTTCTCTGTGCATGGATACTTTTTTCAAAGAGTTTTGGCTAGCTACGACAAGCTTGGCTAGCTACGTCACACCATTCAAATCTTCAACTTTCCTTAGCTTCTCTGATTTTTTTTAAAAACATTTTTTCGACGAACAGACCCGATTACCGTTATTCCTGAGCCATACTCTTTTGAAAAAAATTTTTTTTTTTAAATTAACTGAAATACCCCATTGCACATGGTAGCAAGAAACACATCATTATAGTAACTATGAATAAGTTTGTTGTAAAAGAGTTTGAGTCTCTTTCAATTTATATTTGAGAAAGTTCAGTCGGAATATCAGTGAAAGTTGAAAAAGTCAAATAACCCCCATTTACCAACTGATGGGTTCATGAGGGTCCAAGCTTGAATAATTTTGGTAAAATTGTCAAATCACACCAAATTATCTTTTCTTCAATTTGAATACCTAATAGAAAGTAAAAAATCTAAAAAAGCAGTTTAGCATTCATTAAAATAGTGCAGTTTATTAACAAATTAAGATTAACCTACCTTGAAAAAATGAAACTTGACAAAATTTAAATTTTGAAAGAGAACAAATAATTCCATACATTTCACTGTTTTGGATACTCTCCTGACAGCCATGAAAATGCCAGCTGATGTTATCATCAAACCCCATTCTGTGATCCCCATTTCTCAAGTCATGTGAACCCCCCCCCCCCCCCCATTCGATACATCATTTTAAAATCCATAGTGTATTATTAGTTTCCAGCCAATTTTACAGCATCTTCGATAAATGTCCTTACTGATAACGTGGGAAAAATAAGGAAAAAACAAAAAGAAATCAATTTTTTCTTCTCTGGATAAATGCTGAAAATTACGAGGCAAGGGTCTGCTAAAAACCATTTGTCGCCATATTGATTTTGATAACCTCACACACTGCCATGTTGAATGATTTGGCTAACTCGTTTACCGAGAGATGGCGTTTGCGTTGACAAACCCTTCTTTGAAAAACCTTGGTGAGCCCCACTTTCCTGCTCCTACTAGCAGTGTAACTCGTTTCCCCTTTAGGGAAGTACTTTGCTCCTGCGGATGGTGAAGCTGTTCTTCTCCTTCAGAGAAGGTAAGCCTACCATTTTAATAGTAGGTATAGCTGTTTTTCTCCAGTAGCAGGAGAAAAGAGTAGATGAGTTCTTATTATAAGAATTCTGCGCTCCTGTAAAGTGAAGCTGTCCCTAAGAATTCCTATCCATGTGCTCACAGCTACAGGGATTACTCCTACACCTTAGGGACTTCAGTGAATGACAAGTAGTCACAGTGAACCTAGAAAATGTCAAACTTCCAAAAGGTGTAGAACAACAAACAGTAACTACCAAGTTTTTTGCTCTCAAGTGACATTATTTGATAAATGGCGTAATAGGTTGTTTCAAAAATAATCGATTCTTAACTTCATTCACCTGCTTAAAATACGATCAAAATTCTCGCAAATTCAAAGAACTCCTGATCACTTTCTAGGATCACTGTAGATGCATTTTGTTGCTTGAAAAAATGTTGATAAGTAGGAAGAGTGTGAGATCAGTCCTGGATAGAACTGAGATCAGCAGTCAGAATATGAAGAAAGCTTGACACATTGATTTGAGCTCGTGCAGAGCATCAAGGGTAACTTCATTCAATACCTCTCCCTCACAACCTCTGTGCCCCCTCCACTCTACTACAATAACCTTGGGTGCCTACAGGGCAATTTTTGATTGCCTATATAATCAAAATTAAATGCCATTCGTCAGTATAATGGAGTTTCATTTGTATAATTATCCTTAGAGACACGATAGAAATGTGTAATTCTTCATCATTCGTAGTTTTAAACAGGAATCCAAACATCGAATTAAGACATTGCGTTGTAGAATCAATTTAAACCATGTTTTTTTTGTTCTTTCCAGGTTGGAAATATTTACAATGATGCGTCCAAGCGCCTGCACGCGATAGAAAATGCAGTGAGGGATCACATAATGGAAACTAACGGAACGCAGAAAGAAATTAAAGACAAACTGAGGCAAATCATCAGAACCAATAGAGATTGTGACGGCCCTAAGAGAAGTCTTCAGTACGGTAAGTTCTTCACTTAATGAGCGACCCCATAAATTGTTTTCGTCTGAAAGTAGCTAATTGTTTGAGAAGACCCCAATAGTGCTCGTTAATACATTCGTGGTTAATTTTCAATTAGATTGTGAAGTTATGATGAAGTCTAGGGAGTAAGTATCATTTCTTTAAAAATCGATTCTTTAGAAGAAACCATCAATATTTTTAGATTCCCCCCCCCCCCCTGAAGAATCGGAGAATGGGGTATTTCGGTGGGTCGGGAATTCAGGTTTTTGACCTCAAATTTGGATTCAGCACCCTTGAAAACCTATACACTACAACTTTAAGCCCAATGATACTATAACATGTGGTAGAAAAATTAATTAAAGAGATCACACGTTTGAAAAAGGCGGGCCGCTATAAATGCACACACACTAAGCAAGGACTACGCCGCGGACTATGCCGCGCGCGTGTGTGAGTAGTATTTTGTAGTATCCAAGAGGTCCTCCAAGGGTTTCTGTGCATGGATACGTTTTTCAAAGACAGTTGGCTAGCTACGTCACGATTGGCTAGCTACATCACACCATTCAAATCTTCAACTTTCCTTAGCTTCTCTGATTTTTTAAAAAACATTTTCTCGACGAACAGACCCGATTACCGTTATTCCTGAGCCTTACTCTTTTGAAAATAAAAAATAAAAAAAATTGACTGAATTACCCCATTGATTTAAAAATTCGAGAATCGGTCCGATTCTATTCATCAGCCGGTCGAGGAAAATAAATTATCATCTATAGCAATCACTACAACCACAATTAGGAAGGATCGTTTATGAAGATCACTGCTTATCATTACCAATCGACCAAACAATGAGAAACACCACCTCAACCTATGCTGATGGAACTTATAATTCATGACATTACATACAATTGGTGGAAGGTTCATGAAGAAAAATTGGTTGTTTGTCATTTACGCAGTAGGTAAGCAGCTTTTTCGTGACATAAACGGGGAATTTGCCTCAATTTTAGATTCTGGAATTTCAAGTCGAATCCTATAATAGGGCCCTAGAATAACGTTTAACACCAGGAATACCCGAGGGAAAAAAATTACTGTGGAAGAAAATGCCTAAACTAGTGAAGCGGTGTCAAAAAACTCCACAAAGATCGAGGACAACTGATTACATTGCTCCCCAGGGTTCCTTCCCTACTTCTGGAAAGGGGTTTCGGCAAATAGTGTCAGAAAATGTCAACAGGTAGAGTCGTAGGCGCCCTTGTGACCACATGAAACGATCTACTCAAATAATGTGATTAAAATATCAAAACTAACTAACATAGAAACTAAATAAGAGAAGGTGAAGACTAATGATGCTTGATAAACTAATGGGTAGAATCGTATTGTAAAAAAGAGTGAGTAAAATTGATTCTTTTCGTCACTTTTATGTGTTTGCAGTGCACTCATGTGTTCGATCATGTAAGCTAGTTGTTTCATGTGCGCTTTCAGAGGTAGCGCTGCTGTCGTAGGGGGGAAACTCATCACATCACAGACTCCCACAGGTACATTTAAAATGTCCATCTTCCTTCTCTAAATTTTTTTGGATGCGTTTTCGAGTAGCACACTATGGTTTTCTTCCATATCAGTGTACCCTCTTTCGAAAAAAAAATTAAAAAGTTGTGAGGCAAATTCCCCATTGTCCCAGGAAAAAAACATCAATATGAAATATACAGGTAGTTAGCTATTTGAAACTTAATACAATTATTTAAGAAAAACTTTTCTATAGATAGGCATGAAAAGTTTGCTCTAGTTTCTGGTGATTACGTAAGTATGACTTTTGCTTAACAAGCATCATTTCCTGAAAAAAATCAACATTTTTGGGAAAAAAAGCGATACGATTCAAGTATTAAAGAGTTTTTCTAAAAGGTCAATACGATTTAAATCGATTCATTTTGATGAATCTGACAACCTTAATTACGACACTGTTGGCATGGACAAAGGATCTAGTGGCACTCAGTACAATAGGCTCTAGGAACGCTCTACAGCATGGCACCCTAGCCTTGACACAGTTGACAGTTGTGTGTACTTCAAGGATAGACAATATGCCCAATTGTACCACTAGTGAAGGGTAAGCAGATTGAAGATTGACAAGGCTCGTCAGTAGTGGCAGCATCGAATAATTTCCAGCAGAAAATGATAACAGCTGCTATTGAGGTGTGGAAGATGTCAATGTGGTGACGTCATTAGTGCAAGTTACCTACATAAAGTTTACGTGTAAACCGACGTTATTGCGACCTAATAACTCTATATCCCCAATCTTTTGTAAACCCAAAGAACGAACAATAAATATTAGAGTAAATATTTATTCAGAATAATCACAGTAGAGGACGACTAAACGTAATTAGTTATCTAATAAGTAGGAGCAAGGGTTTCTATGAAATCTCAACAGATTTATTATTACTAACAGCATTTTCATATTGAATTCGTTTTTTTACAAAATGAAGCCGTCCCTTTTCAAAATGAATTCATCGTTTTATAAAATGAATTCGTCCTCTATACAGAGGCAATCTTTTCTTGAAGACTCTGCATTGGTTTGCAGGTGTAGAAGAAACTCACAGAGCTCACAAAGAATTAATACAAGAAATTTGCTAAATGCTTGCAAGAAATTCATACAAAGCAATGCTCAAGGTTTTTATAGTTTTTTTATCCCAGTGCATGAGCTATCCAAGGCTACCTCAAGGCAGACGGCTCTGAAAGCACGAAGAAAAGCATAAATATGTACTACTAAGTTGGTACAGTCATTTGGGTTTCATCGCAAATTAATACACCCTCTATTATTGTTTCACGCAAACAATGTTCTCCCGGACTTTTGTCCCTTTTTAAGAAGGACTAATTTATTTTGTAAAAGGACAAATTCATTTTGAAAAGAGACAAATTTATGTTGTAACGGGGCGAATTCAATGTAAAAAATGCTATATTGAAGGTCTTACGCCATTGTTGGTTGTATGATAACTACCTACGTATCGAAAAAATAAACATTATTGGTCCGGTACTGATGTTGTGATCAGCTGCCTCTTCGCATTTCCGTCCATTCAATTCCTTGGATCATAGGTAAAAAATTCAAACTCAGGAATTTAAATAAGGTTTAGTTGGAAAGATTGGAGATCGATCTCCGGTCGTGGGAAGTTCATGAACAGAAATTAGTATGTATTATGTATATCGTCACGCTAGTGGCAACACCAGCTATCTAATTTTTTGGCTGTTTCGGTTTAAGAACCGTTTTTTAAGTAAAATTTGGTGGGGAATCGAATGGTGAAATTAGTTTCTTCATCAGGGCAACAGGGAGCGCGTAAATCGCAATTTACACTTATCAGTTAACAGTGGTTATCTCAATTTGTTCGTCAACACATGCTATCTCAGGAAGGCGACATTTCCGATGGTAAGTTTTCCTAAGTGTATTATTGAGAAATTCATGTGTTTTTTAGTTTATATACCTGTTAAGAAGTTGTTTGGAAAAAGTTAGTCCTATGAAAGAGATAAATAAGTTGTTATTTATCAATAATCAGGGATACAAAGTTACGCGTTGAGATAGCGCCTTTTGTGCAAATCAGTTTTTTGGCTCCCCTGAAAAATTGGAAAAAATGGGATACCTGGTGTTGCCACTAGCGTGAGGATATATTAGTAGTCATTTCAAACAGTAGGTACGGCTTATTGTGGCTGGGTGGAAGCCTGTTGAAGCCAATACCAGGTAGGATTCCCAATCAATAACAAGGACACTGAGAAATACAAAGACTCGATGATGGTCAGTGCAAGACTGAGAACTCCATCGGGACTTATGCACCATAATATTCACAAAAGGGACATTTATAACCACTTAAAAACGACTTCAACCTTGTATTTCATAGAGACCCTGCTCAAATCACCCTAAAATATCTTAACATACAACTTTTTGATGAGAAAGAAAGAACTTAAAAACCGCAGCAATTGGTGGATATTAATTTTTTATATGAGAATAGTGATGTTAAGATCCCACGGCTGGATCAACGAACAGCGATCAATTACAATGACAAAGGAAAAATCTCAGTCGCTGGCTTTAGAACTAAGATTAGTTAGACACCCGCATCTCTGGAGGAAACGTGAATCACCCTCAGACAGGGGGTTACAGAATCGATGCAATAAATTTCCATTACAAGACAGCTCAAATGATATAGTAAATAGGTGTCTACGAAGTCCGAGGTTCTGTCTCAAGCCTAACTCAGAAGAACGAATGTACATTCGTCCAATAGGTTTGTATTAAATTCACATCGTAAGTCTTACTCGTTTACGTTCACAGGTTTTCTGGATTTGAAAATGGAGGATATCAAGCAACATATGAGATCGAATTTCAGGAATATGGAGGATAAAATCGACGAAAGAAACAGAAAAATCACGAATTTGCAATCCACGCTATTGGAAAGTTGTAGCACAGTTCAAGGCTTGGAAGAACTCGAGCAAAAAGTATCGACTATGCTTGACAAGATCCACGATATCGTTAACAACAAGTAATCCCACCTCCTATACCTGAAAATAACTATTTTGGAAGATGTAAATTTTTATAGAGTTTAGAAATTTAAATTGTATTCATTTTCTAGGATGTTTAATTTTTAGGAGTATTAAGGTACTGAGTGTACCAAGTGGTACCTAAAAAGTGAGTGATATAGTTTGTGCAGTTGCGAAGCAGTGATAGGTCTGCCACAGAAATTCTGCATGTGTGTGGCGCCCCCTAGGTGGCGGATCAGAGAGCGGATCGAGTCTACCTTCCATCAAACCGTCAAAGGAAAATTGGCTGTACTGCGATTTTTTGATTGAGAAATTAATTTCAAATTAGGTTCAAATTAGGGATATTAGGTCACTTTCGAGGGGGGAAATTCCCAAAAAAAAAAATCATACGCATAGAGATTTGCATGGTGATAAGAAATAAGTCGTGTGATAATTTTCCAGAAGAATAACAAAAGGGATGCACAGTTTTTGTGGTTGACGTTTAGCTGGTGCTTTGTCACCCAACGACTGGGATGTTGAGAGCAGTGTTGCCAACAAGCGGCTACCAAAACCCCCTGAGCCAACCTCGAAAAACCCCCAAATCCCCCCAAAAAAGAAAAACCCTAAAACTTAAGGATGAAATAACAATATCAATGAATACAATGCATTTTTTTTTTTTTTAGTAGTAGATTGTAATTCATTAATGATTTGAGGGTGGAGTAGATCTTGAAGACAATGCAATTATTGTATTAGCGATATACGTTTCAGGTCATACAGGTTTTGAAAAAAACATTAAAAACAGTTTTAAAAATAAACTAGTTTCTTCAGGTAGGGTAATTTTTTGTACAAAAAATCAAAATGTCAAACAGTGAGGTCGCATTCGACCCCCATCTCCAAAACCTTCTCAATTTCTTCAAAACTTCAAGTTTGCTAATAGTAACGAGCGTGAACGGACGAATAAACTTCAAGAATTTATCAAAGTGTGTGCTTGCGAAAGATCAAAGATCGAAAAAAGTTTGTCCTCCAAAACTCCAAAATTACAGTCCCATTGAGCCCACGATAGACATTGGTAAATTCGGTGAAGTTTTTCACTCCATTGAATATATATATTACCTGCTGCTATTTTAATTGCTGATTCATTTTTATTCTACCCAAATCCCCCCGACTCGTCGGTAAAACCCCCCCAAAAAAAACCCAAAAGGTTTCTCCCCCCAAAATCCCCCCGTCAAGAAAAAAAAACCCAAATTTGGGGGGGAAACCCCCAACTTGGCAACACTGGTTGAGAGAGAAAGACAGCATCACATGCTGAGCAACCAGGGCAAGAAGACAGAAATCGTAGCCTCGAGGCCCTACGAGTCTGACATAACCCAGGATGTTCAGGTTGTCAATGGTAGAGTTGGGCGAAACAGTTACATACATTTGCGTATTTGGTTCCACCGTAACCACTCTGGGTGGGTAATAAGTTCCAATAACCTGTTATTTATTAAAAGGTTATCTCAGGGACCTTCTCACCAGCTCATTCAGTCACTCCATTCCAAGGAATCGTTTCTTTAATTTATATTTTTCGTACCCTAGCTAAGTTCGTTTGTTTATCACGTCATTCCATTCCAAAGTATCATTTCGTTGATTTCTAGTTTTCATTTCCTTCCTAAGTTGGTTTTTCTATCATGTTATGCCAGACATCATTACGTGATAACATATTTTCACTCTTTTACGAAAAAAAAATAATAATAATAAGCTGTTGTTGACAAGTGCGCATTCTAGTTGGCCTTTCATGTAACTTTACTTTAATAACAGGGTAATGGTTCCAAGCGGAATTAACTAAACCCAGTAATAGGTTATTTTTAACTGTTAGGTACGTTGAATATCCCCAATCTCTAGTCAATGGCAGCCTGCACATGGAGCAGACATAGATCTGAATCTATATCAGAGTTGACAGGCGTGGCAGCCAATAATATCTAAGTCGTTGCTCTGACCTTGTCATGGCGTGGGCTGTGGTGTGGAAAAAGTGCCACAGAGTTACTCGAGAAAGGGAATCTCGGCGGGAGTGCTCTGTGGTATCTCCAACTACGTTCTCTGGGGCAAGTATATGAACTCGTGGACATTTTTGACCGCCAAAGAGGAGGTACTCAATTCGGGTTTTCGTGGGAGGACGATTTTTTAAAGGGGCACTTCCTTTCACCCATCTCTCCGTCACCTACCTTCCTCAACATCCTTAATTCCCAGATCCAGTGTTCGGTAGTCCTGGGCGACCTCCCGATTATATTGTTTATTTAGTTTCTTTTACTTCGAGGGAAGTTATTTTAAAAAACAGGAATACGAGCAATGAGGAATTTCACCATGTTGGAATTTCCTATTTTTGACCCCAAAATCGGATTCAGCACCTCGAAAAACCTCCTAAGGCAAACTTTCAGCCCGAACTTCCTAATTTACGAATAAACAAAACAGTGTAGAAAATACGAATGTTTAAAAAAACCGGGAAAATGACGTCATGCTGGAATAGTTCATTTATGGCCGCTTGAAGCGCTGAGATCGAGAAATCCATAGTTCCCAGATGCAAAATTTCACGAAACAGTAAAGTTCAAAATCGAAAAACTGAAGAAAAAAATAGAAAAAAGCAAGATGGGGAAAATTAGGTTTCCCCTGTTTTTGTTTGATAACTTTTCTCTTAGAAAACACGATTTCATTGTCCCAATGGGCAACCCTGGGAGGAGACGGCGATCCGAACAGCCCAATCAGTGAGCGTTCCCACTTCACGTCCGTTTTCCCAGTTAGTTTTGAAATCAAAAATTTTGATTGTCTCCCAAAAATAACAGGAGACTTATTTTCCGAAATCAGCCCGATTTTCATCTATCCCACACCATTAACTATTCAGGAAAAATGCAAACAGAATTCGGTGAAATTCCTCATTATTTTGTCATTAAATATGTTAATATTATTTCTATTATTAAAGCAGACATCAAACTTATAACTAACTTTCTTATGTATGAAAGAGAGTTTCGTTCGTGCTTTGAGAGCTAAGCAAGAAAAACATCAAATAGAACTCGGCACTTTCTCGGCTTAGTATTCTATTTGACTTCAGGATAGTCGTAGTATCTTCTTGCGAATTTGAAACACACCAACGCAAAGCAAAAAGGCGGCTTGGTAAGCAAGTATTTATCAAAATACTTAGCGTTCAACTCACCATTAATAAGTTTTAACTGAGTAGTATCCAGGTAATCAATCTTCCACGTTGATACCTTCAATGTGATCTCGAACCTCCGAGTTGATTCTTTTCCATTTAAAATCGGATGTTCTTTTACAATAAAGCTCTCTTTTAAGAATAACATCAAGTGTATTCCTACAGACATTACAAACTGAATGTGTCTATTTGTATTTGCAGGTCGAGTAAAGTAGAAAAACAAACAAGCGACCAATATACGCTACTCAAATCGTTCAGTTCGCTGGCATCGAGAACTGAGAAAATTGCTATAACTTTATCTCATGACATGAAAGACCATCGAAAAGATTTTCATGACGCTATAAAAGCGCTCTTCTCGCAAACAGAGAACATCTATGGAGCTGTAACGGTGAGCATGTGCATATTTAGATTTAGTAGTTTTTGCATGCCACTACCAGGAGCCATGGAACCTCTTCATGAAGCTCAGGGTCCATCCCCCCCCCCCCCCGAGCACCTCACCGCCAGTCCATAGTTAACTGGGCCCCCTCCTTCAACTGGGTAGCATCATCGTTGCTCGCACTAGGCTCCTCCTAAAAGGGCCCTTCAAATTTTGGCAACAAAAACTCTATTCTGCACGGACATATCATGGTGTTGTGACATACCAGGTTTGTGGAAAACCTACAGCTGAAACCCGCTGACATACCTAGACGACATATTTGTGGTGTTGCCAGGATGGGATGTTTCATCCTAAAAATTTTCTAGTTCCAAAACCCTAGCATCCAAGAGTGTATAGATCACTGGACTTGTTCATACAACGAATAAAATCACTCGCGATAAGATTGTGGAAAACCATTTTAATAAAAATGGAATTGAGCAGAACGATGTCTAATAATGAGTTAACTAATTATTGTTCGTGAAAATAGACAACGTTCTTCCCAAATCCGTTTTTATTGTTCATGCAAGTTTTATGGTATTGAGGTCTGTGAATTCTGTCATTTAATTTAATTAATTTATTTTTTAGCAAATCAGACGTGATGTGGAAAGAGTTTTGAAAAGAGACATTACGCCAAATCGCAAATTGACTAATGTAAATAACTCTACAAACGCTCTCAAACCTGAAAAGCACGGAGGGGAGGAAACAGAGGATGGAGTCAATCGCATCCATACAGTAGAAGTTCACCATCAAGAAGGTGTGATCAAGGTGCTCACAGAGGAAACACCCATTTGGGAAAGTAGTTTTAAAACGAACAAACCAACGTCTGACCGAATCAACGTGACGACGATAGTGGCGTTGCCAGAGTCCTTGAATGCCACCGACGACGAACTGAAAGAAATATTGGAGGGGACCTCTAGTAACGGTCCCAAGGAAGATGAAGGGGAAGAGGATGACGAGGAAGATGATGTGGACTCTTCAGAAGACACGACCAAGAAGAACCTACCAGATGAATTCGTTACCCACATCATGCTCAGCTACATCAAACTCCTCAGAGATCAGATGACGCTGGACAAGTTCCTCGAGGAGGCCAACATAGCTCGGGCCTACAGCAGCAAAGAGGAAATGATTAAGGACTTACAAGGGATGGAGACCGTCCCAGAAGACTTCATAAAGGAACTCTCAGAGTACGAGCCCGACAAAGAATTTGATTTTGAAGAACTTGAAAAACCTGATGAATCTTACTCAACATCAGATGATGACCATTTGGACGAACAATACGAAACTGATTGAAGTTCCAAGTTGATTAATTTGTACTGAAGTTTTATATGACCATAATATTAAGGAAATTATGTATATTAGTGTATATAATAAATGTATAATTTTTAAAACGCATTCCCTACATGCCCCCAACAGCGCATTTTTGGTATCAAAAACTTTTCCTCTGCTGTGTCAACTGAACGTCTTGGCTGGTACATACCCAGTCCAATAATGTAGGCAATTAGAAATAAAACAGTAAGTCAAAAGCTTACATTGAAATGGTCTTTACAACAATAAAACTATGTTGTTGAAGGTGGACGTCCATTTTTGCCTTCTCACTCGCTGGTATACATTTGGCACACTGACAAATACTTTCTTTGTAGTCATCATTCGCACACCCCTTCATAAAACACTGTTTTTTCGTCCTCCCCGTAGTGAGTTTTCACTTGAGCTTCACTTGAATCACGACTGAAGACACTTGAATGAACACTGTCTCACGTTTATTCTTTGTTTACATAACCATCCCAGAGAGTGGGCTCACCAAGCAATGGAATCAGATTGGTTGGGAAGGCAGATACGTCACAACATGGCTGCCACCATACACATTGCCACTACATTCCAAATTCCCATCTTCCCCAAATTCTCTAAATTTGTTAGATGCTTTTTGAGCAGCACACTATGCTTTTGGTTCATTATTTTCAATAATGAACCTTTGGAATCAACCAAGAAAATTTTTTTTAACTCCCCCTCAAAATTTGTTGGTTTACTTTTCAAGATACATAGAATCCGAAAATTGAATAAAAAATAATTTTTGATAATAAAGGTCAATTGGGGGTAGGAACCCTTCTGCCGCCAGTGGGTTATGATGTTCATGGTTATGATCGTAAAACCGTGTCATGATTTGGAGGAGTACGTCATGGGGGGATGCGAGATTGAAATCTTTATAAAATTTATAAATTGGGAATTCGAGCACGTTCCCCATATAGGTAGGGCGTATGTCCAAATGGAACGTATGAGGAGCTTGTACATGAGTATTTTGTTGGAGTTTGAAACATTTGCCGATGATAATAGGGATTGTAATTGCCGCACTCTGGTTCGTAGCTTACTCAACAGGACAGATACATGATCGCTGAAGGTGAGACGCTTGTCAAGGGTAACCCAAAGATACCTTGTGATGCCAGATCGCTGTAGCGGGTCTCCCAAATAGCTTATTAGGGGCTCGACATAGTTTCTGCTGTAAGTGAATGTCACAATATGCGTTTTTTGTGGATTTATCTTCACCCTCCATTTTGTGCTCCATTGTCCGAGCAGATCTATCTGCCGTTGCAGCTCATGTGTTGCTTCTTCTCCGCTATCAGCAGCTGTAGCATATACAAGGCCGTTGGCATACAATCCCCAGGGGCGTCTGGTGAGAATATTCGTCAGGCAAACAACTTGGCCAGTCACAGAGGAATAAACAACAATGAGAAAGGAAAAAATTATATCGATCAAGCGCACGTGTGTAGGAGACTGTAAATTTAAACTTCTAAACTTTTTTGTTTAATTTATTTTTCCTTCTGGTTGAAATTCGAAACCCTCGATTCGACATACCTACCTACCTGTATCAGTCATAAAACACTCACAGACAAACCCATTAATAGTTCAATGCATACCTTAGTAATTTTTGACCGACTTCCGAAGGAAATAGGTATACAGTTCGGTGTATCATGGGACGACGATTTTTTTTTGGAGTAAAATAATGATCAAAATAACGTGAGCCAATTAAAATGTTCGAATTGTGGTGGGAGATGTGGGTGAATGGATATTTCGTGTGGGGGATACTTTAGTATCCATGGCTCATCTTCAAAGTTTCTCTGCTTTCAAGGTCACAAAACAGTTCCTCTATTGTTTTCCCAGACTGTTGCTTTGGTAGTGGGGGTATAGCAATACTTGACCCAGTGCTGACCTTCCGCCACCGACTGACTGTCTTCCCCTCCACAACAAATTACGTCATTCTTCTATTTTTTCAAACTTCCTTTTTGGTAATAATAAAATAGTCCCTAAATATTATATAAATTTTCCAAAATTAACTGTTTGTTAGGTAGGTACTTATTTTTAAAATTTTTAAAAATTTGTTCCTTTATGTATTTATTTTGCATATTTTTAGTAAGGCAAACAGTGTTTGCTATGTTTGCCTGGAGGAGGCGCCACTGACAATCCCGAAAAGTCATCACCTTCAGGAAGTGGAAGGTCGTAACAATACAGATTGTAGAGGTGGGGGCCCAAGACACTTCCCTGGGGCACTGAGGCACTGATGGAACAGACACCAGACACTTGATCCATTACTCGAACTTGAAATGTTCTACCAGTTAGGTAGTACGTTAGTAACTGGAGAAGGTTGTTGGGTATGTAAGGTGTGATTTTATTAATGAGCCCCTCATGCCATATTCATTTGACGATAGTTATCGGCTGGGTATTTTTTAGAATATAGAATAGTAGAATAATAACAAAATTATTTTTTTATTTAACGAACAATACATTTTTTATGATACTTAATTATTGTTGTAGTTGTTAATTACTACTATTTTGTTTCCGTTTCTCTCTGTCCTTGTCTCTATCCTTAATCAGTCTCTGCCATACACTTGACGCCCCCTCAAATCATAGGAAGTTGCTTACACAATTCTTGACGAATTATTTTGCTCAAAGTCCGCAAGAGACGGTAATGATAGAAATATGGTGTGATAACCGGAATTTCCCACCATATCACGGGCACATGGGCGAGATTAATTTTCACCACAGCGGGTCCGATGTATAGGTTTCCATAGGAAAACTTAACGTCACATTTTCCGCCGTCGAATGCGGTCGTCACGTTGGCCCTGTACAAGGTGAACTCGTTAGTCCCATCGATCGTATTCGGAAGCAATGCACGAAGCATCCTCGGCCAGAATACCAAAAACCTTATTTTGACACGAAGATCCGCACGTTCAATAATAAATTTGACACGTCGTACCTCCTTGTTTTCGTAGATACATGAGAAGGCGTTGGTCACTTTCATGTCCTCGAGGGACCACACAAAAGAGATCACCCCACAAAAGAGATTTTCGAAAATCCCGTTCAACATCTCAATAAACGAAGGAGTGATCTCCTCAATAGTTTCATCTAAACCTTGACAATTCCATTTCACACTTTCCACCAAAACCACTAACCATGCAATTACCAAGAAAAAACCACAATTCATACTCAAAACTGACCGAATTTCCTGTTCGAGCTCAAAAACGGACCTGTAATACGTCTGATGTCATCATTGAGATTCTATTGTTTTCTCGAATTTTTATGCACGTATTTTTAGGCTCAAACTATTTATTATGGTTGAAACTGAAGAAGTCAACTCGTCGTCAATTTCGTTATTCATGTAAGATAATAAAGTCGGTCCCTCGTCCGACTTAAAAGTATAGCTTCCTAGTAAAATTCATAATTTTTTCAACCAACTTCATAATTTTTTTTCAAGCAATTTCATAAATTTCTCAACGAATTTCGTAGTTTTTTAAACAATTTATACACTTTACTGAATAAGGTATCGTATGTAAGTAACCATGAGTAGAAAGGATGATAAAAAGTAGGTCTATAAAACCTCATTTTAATAAATTTAAGCTTGTAAAATGCCACTTGTACACACATCGCACCTTGAGAATAGCATTGAGACAAGCCAAAAATCTGGAATTTCGGGAAAACGAGTTTCAAGTTTTGCATATTGCACATAGTTCACCAAATCGTGATTTTTTAAATTATTAACTCTTTGTTTTAGTGCAAAGCGATACATAAGGAGTTCAGCTATTTTCTTAAATAACCAAGAGTTGATAGGACAAACTTGAATGAAGTTTTTCCTCAAATTTTAAAACAGGAGGAGAGATTTTGAAAAAACTGAGGAGAGTAGAGCGACAATGAGGAATTTCACCGAATTATGTTTGCATTTTTCCTGAATAGTTAATGGTGTGGGATAGTTTAAAATCGAGTTGATTTTGGAAAGTAAGTCTCCAGTTATTTTTGAGAAACATTCAAATGTATGATTTCAAAAAATAACCGGGAAAACGGACCTCTTCAATGTGAAGCGGAAACGCTCACTGATTGGCTGTTCAGATCGCCATCCCCTCCCCTTGTTGCCTGATGGAACAACAAAATCGTATCATCTAAGAGGAAATATGTCGTGAACTCCTCATATTCGTTATATTTTCCAATAAACGGTTGGAGGCCGACGTTCCTAACGGGACATACTCTGGGCAACGGTCACAACAAAGCGAAGTGTCCCTCTCCCTTGGACGGACACACTCCGGACTACCCCTGGACGACCGCTTCCCAGAGTATAAAAGCCCGGCGTGCGAATCGCTGGTCATCCATTCTAAAACTAAAACTTGTCTTGTTCGCTCAAAACCCTAAAACCCTCAACGGTGGTAACCCTGCCGGAGTTTTGCTAAGCTCACGAAAAGAATTAACGGTTAGTCTCACGACGCCGGGCAAATTTGCAACTCCCTGACATAGCCAACGGTAGCACCCGCGCCGGGGCTATTAAATCACTTTATTCGTTCCGAAACTCCTCTCAAAAAGATATAGCTAACGGTGTCCCCACGCCGGCGCTATCGAAATTCATAATTCTATTTGGAGTCAAAATTATACTGAGTCACAACAAAATCGTGTCAATAAAATCGTGTCATCTAAGAGGAAAGTTATTAAACAAAAACAAGGGAATCCTCATTATCTCCATCTTGCTCTTTCTATTTGTTATTTTCAGTTCTTCGATTTCGATCTTTACTGGTTTAGATTTAGAAAGGTTGCTTCCGAGGACTATACAAAGTGAGATTTCACGATCTCAGTGCTTCAAGCGGCCGTACATGAACTATTGCTGGTTGACGTCATCCTCCCGGTTTTTTAGGACGTCCCGCAGTAAGACTTGGGCGTCCTTATGCGATTGATCTGGGGTAAAGTTGGACAACACTCAACAGGCAAAAAAAAAAAAATAATAACCACACACTAGTCCGTTTTAAACCATTCTGAATCCAAATTCGCGAAAAAAAACCATAGTTGAATGTCTGTGTGACAAAATGTTGTGTCGTCAGCACAGGCTTTAGTTTTCAACCGATTTTCGTCGTTTTTTCTTATTCGACGCGGAAAACTATCTAGTTGTGCACTACGTCGCCAGAATTTCGAATTGTCTCTTAAGGGAGGGGGGGGGGAGGTTAATACTCAAAAAGTGCGTTTTTGGGCATAATCTTGTGTACTCTTCCCAGGTCACAATTTCCAACCGATTTTCGTGGATCTCCCATGCCACTAGAAACGTTATGGTGGATAAATGGTAAGGGGTGGGAGACCATCATTAAATGGTGGTCTTTCAATTTTCAATTTTCTTGTCTGAAATACTAAATATCGAGTGAAACAGTGGGTCTGTTCGGAGAGGCAGTCCAGAACCAAAACTGGAACTGAAAAAGGGAGGGGATAGAGGTGAATGGACTCCTCCGATCCGTTCAGGACTGCCTCTCCTAACAGACCCAGTTTTATCGCTTACCAACTGGTTTGAATTGATCTACCATTTATCCAATGGGACGTCCTCTCGAATGCATGCTTTACTTAACAATATGTTTTTAAACGTGCATATTTTCTTCACTGTTTTGTTTATTCGTAAATTAGGAAGTACGGGCTGAAAGTTTGCCGTAGGTGGTTTTTTGAGGTGCTGAATCCGATTTTGGGGTAAAAATTAGGAAATTCCGACATGGTGAAATTCCTCATTCAAAAAATTATACAATTCAGGAGACTACAGATAGAAGAGAAGTGTTGAAACTCAAAAATGTCACAGTACTCACGTGTCATGTCTGACACCTCGGCTGCAATTGGCTCATGTGTTATCACACTTCTATCCTAGAGTGATGACACCCCCACCCCAACACAGGTAATAGTGTAACTAGCACTCCCAAGCGACAACGATTGACACTAGGCTTGAAACGAAACTATTTCCTAGTAGAGCTCGTCGAGATCTATCTGCCTGTAAGTTCAACTCAAAACTCGATATTTCTGACCTGTTACACTGCAATCCTCAAGGTGCGATATTTTGGTATAAATATTAAAAGTTTGGAATACTGTGTAAAAGGTAACGATTGATATATATAAATAGGTGGAAAAATGAAATACAAGAGGTACAATTAAAACTGAAATATGAAACTTAAAAGGTTTAAAATGAAAATTTTTATATCTTAGAGAGTTCCAAGTAGGTTTGTTTCAGCTAAGATATGGCGCGCTACAGCTGGATCGTCCACCATGTTTTCAATACCTCCTAGTGACGTATTCTACCGTAATATTACAGTGCCATATCGGATATGGCGCGTTCTTATCACAATACGGCGCTAGATTGAGAGTGTGTGTGTGTGTGTGTGTGATACGTCACGCCGTATCTAAGCCGATATCTAATCTAATCTACTCACCTCGACTTTAGCATTGTTTTGGAAGATCGTTTGGGCCTTGTGGGTCAGCTGAGCGAAGCAAGAACTCAGAGTTGACATCTTCTGTCGTGCGGCAAACACCATTTCTGGCTCATCACTGTCGAGTTCCCCTGGAAAAACCGAAATGGTACCAATAACTCATTTGAAAGTTCAAGACGTTGGTCTTGAATACTTTTTATACGCCTACCAAAATTCAGAAAATGTAAGTTATTATTGCCGATTCCCTCTCATTTTGGGAGGTTCTGGATGCAGATGAAACCTTGAAAAAGGTGTTTCCAGGTGGAACATTGTTTAATGCAGTTATCCTGTAAATCAGGAGTCTAGGGAACGATGCAGGCAGAAAAAGTAAGTAAACTTGCCTCCCAGTCTCTTGAACTGGTACTGCTCTCTACAAGACAGGTTTGGAATCTGATTAGTTGATCAACATTTAAATAAGCAAAAGGCTAGTAACTAAGAAATTTTAGTCCAATTTCACAAAATTCACAGTTTTGAACCCAAGTCAGAATAGAGTCACAAACGAACGTCTTGTAAGCGAATTACGCTACATAAAACACGAATATAGACAAATACTAAATGAAGTTATACTCGCACAAAAATAAATAATTACGAGACGGAAACATACAGAATAGGAATGATACAAAAAACGCTGCAAATCATTGCTCAAAGGTTTATTATTTTCTGTGTAGATCACCCTTCTGAGTAGATCACTGGTTCTCCATCAATAGCACCTACCACCATCTGTATTCTCCCTTGACCTTCCCTCTCAAATTTCAGCTTCTTGCGTTCAATGGGATTGAAAATGGCTTCGGAGCTCACTCAGCTGATCAGTGATCTGAGGAGTGAAGAAGATCTCCTCGAATGCTGGAGACGCTTGGAAGAGCACTTCCATTCAATAGGATTGAAAATGGCTTTGGAGCTGACTCAGCTGATCAGTGATCTGAGGAGTGAAGAAGATTTCCTCGAATGCTGGAGACGCCTGGAAGAGCACTTCTATTCAATAGGAGTAAAAATGGCTTTGGAGCTCACTCAGCTGATCAGTGATCTGAAGAGTGAAGAAGCCTTTGAGCAATGATTTGCAGCGTTTTTTACCCACCAACATTATTTTTACCTACCAAATTTTTTTTACCTACCAGCTAGGTACTACCTATCAAACCATACTGCTTCACACCTTCACAATCAAGTTTATTAGAAAGAACTAAACGCTTCACACTCGATTGGAAAAATAGAAAGCTTCATATTGAAATTTGATTACTGGTTACGCAGATGGCAAAACTGTATACAAATCGAAGAAATTAACAGCGATCGCATTCTAGTCCGATGAAATTTGAATGGAGATTAGACCTCTTTTGCGATTCACACTCATGATTCTGTTTTATCGAAGGAAAACCTTCAAGTACTCGTAGGGACCGAACGGTTTATCCTACAGAGCTCCGGGTGGTCTCAAAAATTTTAAAAAATTCAATACTATTTAAAATTGGTGAAAAAACGATACCTTTATTTCGAGAGTTTTCGAGCTAGGGCACTCTTGAAAATTTCAACCCTTAATTTTCACCCCTTAGAAGTGACCTACATCAACCAAAAGCTTCGCGGCACAACTAGACCCCAAATGGAGCCCATATACCAAATTTGAACCAAATCGGTCCAGTGTTGCTAAGAAAAGTGCCGCGTACGGCGTACGGCGGACGGACGGAAATTTTTTTATTCGATTTTCGTATTCTACGTACCTTGAAACGTAAAACATCAAATTTTGAGGGGGGGTTAAAATTTTTTTTTCTTGCTCGATTCCAAAGGCTTATTATCTATATACATAAAACGCCAACCGTACGTACGTACGTATGTCGCCCGAACGTGGGGGTCCCGGGTTCGATTCCAGGCCGCGACATCAAATTTTTCTTTACATATCTACAATTTTTTGCCTGCTTTTAGCAGGCTCTTCAGCTAGTTGAAAATAATAAACCAAAATTAAATTCAAGTTTTTCTTCTCCGAGAGCCACGTCATCTCGTTGCCATGGAACTCTACCAACCACTCTTTGTTTGTTAATCGCCACATTACCCCCTCCCTAACAGAGTGACAAATCTTGCCGGTAGGCGTACTGAGCGGCCACATCGCGTCTTGGCATTTTCCGCAGGTTTTGGCATTTTTCCGTGGCTGGTGCAGTGTCCAACGAAGCCTGGACTTGGAGTTGGCTGAGCAATCAGAGCAGGAACCGGATCTGCTGCATGAGGCACAACCAAGTCAGACTCATGTAGGAAGAAGGCTGGCTTCAACCGATCCAGCGAGACAGTGTCTTGCCTGCCATTGAGATCCAGGGTGTAGTACTTGGGATTTCTCTTGACTACCCTGAAAGGACCGTCGTATGGTCGCTGGAGTGGTTTCTTGACACTGTCCACACGAACTAAGACTTGACTGGCCTTTTCTAGTTCAGGATGGACAAAAATCTTCCGTGTGTCAGCTCGGGTGCACTCTACAGGACGATAATTATGGCAAGTTTTCCTTAGACGCTGCACAAAGTCACCATAGAACGAGTGTGGTCGCTGACTCGTCACCAGCTCACCAGGCAGACATAGTGGCTGACCTTACAACAGTTCAGCAGGACTGTATCCGTATTCTGGTACAACATTGTGAAGGCCTAGAAGAACTATCGGTAAAGTCTCCACCCAATTGGTTGATGCATGGCACTTGAAAGCTGCCTTCGTTGACCGATGCCATCTCTCTACTTTCCCATTGGCCTGGGGATGGTAGGCTGTTGTCCTGAAGTGACGTATTCCTAACGCTTGATTGAGGAGTCCAAACAAGTCAGAAGTAAACTGTCGTCCTCGATCAGTTGTCAGAGAGTCTGGAACGCCAAAACGAGAAATCCAGGTGGCTAGGAAAGTAACTGCAACAGTTTCGGCATTGATGTCAGCAATAGGAGTGGCCTCAGCCCATGAAGTAATGCGTGTTCAGATCACGTCAGGGTCACCACTTATGTAGGCGAATTACGCTACATAAAACTCGAATTTAGACAAACACTAAATGAAGTTATATTCGCACAAAAATGAATAATGTACGAGACGGAAACATACGGAATAGGACTGATACAAAAAATTAAATTCAAGTTTTCTTCTCCGAGAGCCACGTCATCTCGATGCCATGGAACTCTTCCAACCACTCTTTGTTTGTTAATTGCCACAGTCTAAAAAATTCAAAAGTATTTGATTTAAGGCTAAATGTCCCGAGTTTAGTTGTGAAATCTGCCACCACGTGGCAGCACCAAAATGAAGAAAATTTCGTTTACTCCTCAGTTGAGAACGGATCGAGATATTTTAGTTCCGCAAACGGATTTCTCTTCAAGATCACCGTAGAATTCCGGGTAATTGGTTTAGAAAGTGTGCAAAAATTTTTTGCACACAGTTCCAACAAAAATTTGTTTGATTTTTGAACATTTTCAAAAAGTGGCCTTATAGCCACTTGCAGAACCTTCATCAGAATACGAATCCGTTTGCAGAATTTTTCTAACTTGATCATAGCCGTCGGATTCGCGTTTTTACGATATGGAGGGGGGCGATCATGGGCTGGGGGGGGGGTGGAGATCAAACGCCCCGCCGCCCGCCCGACCTTCACATTCATGTTTTGCTAGTACGCACCCTTTGGTCTCTATTCTTTATCCTGGCCACCTAATAGGTAGCTACCATCAACCTTCCCATTTCCAACTTCTCTGTCTTGAGGTTGATCGAATTTTGCGAAATTTCCATAAAAAGTAAGACACATGAACAAATAACTTATGAGACACATTCTGTGTTAATTTGATTCAGATAATGGTTAGGTATCATAATTATGGTAGCATGTTATATATATTATTGATCGATACTGGGGCGATGATTTTCATAGGGGATCGTCTAGACGTCAACCCGCATAATGTACCTACCTCAAAATTTTTCATCGAAATTGGACATTAATTTCGTATAGTTTCGGGCGTTACAAGGATTTCATGACAGACAGGCAGACACAGAACCAAAATTGTTCGGGAAGGTCTAAAATATATAACTCGAGTAGGAATTTTGATTTTGGAGAAATTTTTTTTTAACGTTGAAAAGTGAAAACAATACTTCCGTTACCGTAGTAGACTCGAACACAAAATTATTATTTATGATTAACTAAAAATTGTACAGAGCAAAAATAGATGAGGTGCCTACGCACTTCTTACTTCCGAGTCCACCAAGGTAGTGGAAGTATTGTTTTAACTTTTCAAGATTGTAGAAAAAAAATATCTCCGAAATCAAAATTTCCCCTCGCGTTCTATGTTTTAGACCTTCCTGAACAATTTTTGGTTCCGTGTCTGACTGTCTTTGATTCTGTCGTGAAATCCTTGTATCGGGAAGAACTACACGAAGCTATTGTCTGATTTCGATGAAATTTTCAGGAATTGTGCGGGTTGGCGAGTAGATGGTCCCCTATGAAAATCACTCTCGGACTAATAGTAGTGACTGCGGAAGCGAAAACGTGAATTCCTTGTAACAGCCATAACTTCTTCATTTCCCATCTGAGTTGATGACATTTTCAGGGATTATGGAGATTGGGGTGCAGATGGTCTACGAAAATCACGGCCTCCAAATTGACATTAGCATCTGCGCATGCGCAAACATTAAATCCTTGAAACAGCTATAACTTTCACATATTTCATAAGAATTAGATGAAATATGTCAGGATTGTTCAAATTGGCATGTAGATAGTCCCCTACGAAAATCAAGACCCCGGAGCTGATAGTAGCACTTCGCAGATTTTTTCCGTTGATTGTGTCCTCCTTTACCCCAGATTAATCTCATATGGACGCCCAATTCTTACTGTGGGACGTCCTAAAAAACGATGTAGTGATCGCTGCACAATCGCGGAATATTGAAGGGTAAAATCACCAACGCCGTGCCCTAGTACTATTACCTACAGTATTCGAACGTCAACAGTGCCCGATGTTATCGGGATTGCTAGCGAATGAGAAAGATGTGCGACCTTGAACTCTTCTCGAACTTTTCGAGTAATCCGAAAAGGTAAACATGTAGGGTTGCCATCTGTATGGTATTTACATTGCAAGACCACAGCACTAGTTCTAGGCTATTTATTACAGTGCACTAACGGTTTGGGACAGTCATGTTTGTAATTTAGTAGTATACCTAGTACTACCTCAAAATTCAACACTTCGCTAGTTTTAGGCGTTGTAATTACATGAAATCAAAAATGACATTAAAAAAAACAGAGAAAATTGATAATTTAACTCTTAGAAGAGAGAATTCGAGAATAAAAATTCAGACACGGGGGATTTTAGTTTCAATTATTTAGATTCATTTTGATGTTATTTCAAAGATATTTGAATTTTTGGTAAATAATGAACAGGTGTTTTTACCTTTTTCAACACTAATGCAGAGTGAATTAACTACTAATTATTTTTTCATCATCTTTAGCTGTTCACAAAATTTGGAAATCAACGTCAAACGCCAAGAATATGCTCCTCAAACCATCTATTACTAGTTGTTCTAGATACCTAACTAGTCCATGTACAGTGAACTGAAATTATCACAATTTTAGAACTAACTATTTAGTAGTGCAAACCATTATCTGAATCAAATTAACACAGAATGTGTCTCATAAGTTATTTGTTCATGTGTCTTGCTTGTTATGGAAATTTCGCCCAATTCGATCAACCTCAAGACAGAGAAGTTGGAAATGGGAAGGTTGATGGTAGCTACCTATTAGGTGGCCAGGAAAAAGAATAGAGACCAAAGGGTGCGTACTAGCAAAACATGTATGAGAAGGTCGGGCGGGCGGCGGGGCGTTTGATCGCCACACCCCCCCCCCCCCCAGCCCTTGATCGCCCCCCTCGCCACCCTCCATATCGTAAAAACGCGAATCCGACGGCTATGATCAAGTTAGAAAAATTCTGCAAACGGATTCGTATTCTGATGAAGGTTCTGCAAGTGGCTATAAGGCCACTTTTTGAAAATGTTCAAAATTTAAACAAATTTTTGTTGGAACTGTGTGCAAAAAATTTTTGCACACTTTCTAAACCAATTACCCGGAATTCTACGGTGATCTTGAAGAGAAATCCGTTTGCCGTACTAAAATATCTCGATCCGTTCTCAACTGAGGAATAAACAAAATTTGGCCCCGATGGTGCTGCCATCTCTTATTTCAGAATCACACTAAAACATCGTGACATTTAGCCTTAAGTCTAAATTCAGGTCTTTCCCTCATATTATAAAAGCTATCATACATATAGATACACAAGCACATAAGCCCCAGCACTTCCAAGGCATTTTAAAGATAAAGGACTTGGGATGTCCCCTCCTTTTTCAAAAAACTGGACAATTTTTGTGAAAACAAAAACCAGCAGGACGGGATCTGAAAGTCAGAACCTAAGTAAATAACAACCTCATCCCATCAAACTTATATGTCCTGAAGATACCCCCTGGGGCGAAAGCTAGCTCGACATGAAATAATAAAACAACATAAGCACATACTGAGTACTCGCCGCAATTTGTCCTCCCCTCACCAATAACCTTTAAAATTGAGTTTATATACAGATTCTGCTGAGCCTGTTAGCGCTAGTGTGGCCGTCGAAAAGATCATTCTTGAGCTGACAGACTACAATAAGGCCTTTGAGATACCTGCTCAAATATTCTATAGATTGGTAAAATACATCCAAATTTAAAAATCCGAAAAAACAAACTTTTGAACAAGTGGGAAATTAAGAGTTAAGCGGACTTTGTCTAAATTTAAACATCTACATGTTGCATGTTATGGATATAAGACTGAACCCTACAACGTACCTAATAAAGTTGTGGATACTCCAGTGAAACACCTGAAAGTTTTTGTTTTCAATGGGGTAGTTATATATTTTTAAAATTTCTTCAGCGTAGTGAATCTCGATAGTAGTACGTACATCAACTTGCAAAAGGAGTGATTATTGAAGAAAACGCCTTGTTGATGTAGCAATGCGAAAGTGAACTCGACTAATAAACATAACGGGGAAAGCCGAATCCGATTTTCCTCCCAACAACCCACCTACATAAAATTGAAGGTTTATAAAGAAGTTTGAGTCATGGAGGTTGGGAGATTCCTAAATGTCCTCTATCTAGCAATACCTACGCCACCCTGCCTATCGCAGATGTCGGCAAATATTGATCACTTCGTACCCCTAAGGTTAAAAAACCCCTCACGTCGAAGTTGACACACAACCAATGTCCAAATCTCTGTGGGCTCCACTTCGATCACCCGAACCACCTACTTACCAAGAATTCTCAGAATATTCTACATTCACTCGTTGACAACCTTAAACATGATCAAGATGCGAGACGCGAAAGGTCAAGAACCGATCGGCAAGTTCTCAAATCTTCAAGTTTCTTACCGATAAGTATGTCCAAGTCGACGTAGGCTTTGTCGAATTCCTTTTCCAGCAAATCTAGCCACCGAAAACTCATCGCTGTCACCGCCATCCTGCAAAATTTTGCAGCGAAGAACTCGATAAATTTGAAAAATCAATCCGCAAAATACTGTCACTGATAATAAATGTGATAACTGCCTTCTTCCTCTTCTCTTTTGGTGTTCCATGATTTGAAATGGAGACATCGCAAACAAAGTTTGTTTGTGTACATCCATGGTAGAACAGCACGTTCATAGTTATTTACCGGATTTAAACTAATTTTTGATCACTAATAATAATTATCAACGAGTTTTCAAACGAAAAACCATTGAATTTATGACAAAACGCTATAGTTTAAAAAAGGTTATGTTAAAATACCGTCGTGGATCTACTTGTACGAACGCCAACACGGCGTTGATGATAATGGCCGAAATTGACAACATTGATAAGGTGGCATTTAGGTGTGACGTATACTTTTACGGATTTCTGATTCCGAGTGTCGTGTAATGTTGTAAAATCCTGTTTTATTCAATATGCTAACGAAATTCGAAACTAAATCCGCCCGGGTGAAGGGTTTGTCGTTCCATCCGAAGAGGCCATGGATTCTGGCGAGTTTGCACAGCGGGGTGATTCAACTGTGGGACTACCGGATGTGTACGCTGTTGGACAAGTTCGATGAGCACGACGGTCCGGTAAGAGGAATTTGTTTTCACACCCAGCAACCTCTTTTCGTGTCTGGAGGAGACGATTATAAAATCAAAGTGTGGAATTACAAGCATAGGAGATGCATTTTCACGTTATTGGGTCACTTGGATTACATCCGGACCACTATGTTCCATCAGGAGTATCCGTGGATTCTGAGTGCTTCCGACGATCAGACGATTCGTATTTGGAATTGGCAGAGCAGAACTTGCATATGCGTGTTGACCGGGCACAATCACTACGTGATGTGCGCTCAGTTCCATCCAACCGACGACATAGTTGTCTCGGCTTCTTTGGATATGACCGTTCGAGTGTGGGATATTTCTGGTTTGAGGAAGAAAAATGTCGCTCCTGGACCTGGAGGTCTCGAAGAGCATTTGAAAAACCCTACAGCGACGGATTTATTCGGTCAAGCGGACGCCGTAGTGAAACATGTATTGGAGGGCCACGACAGGGGTGTGAACTGGGCTGCTTTTCATCCTACGCTCCCTCTGATCGTTTCTGGTGCTGATGATCGCCACATAAAACTATGGCGAATGAACGAGTCCAAGGCCTGGGAAGTTGACACTTGTCGCGGCCATTACTACAACGTATCCTGCGTCTTGTTCCACCCAAGGCAGGATCTCATTCTGTCGAACTCCGAGGACAGAAGCATCAGGGTATGGGATATGACTAAACGCACCTGTCTCCACACGTTCAGAAGAGAAAATGATAGATTTTGGATTTTGGCAGCTCATCCCACCCTCAACCTCTTCGCTGCTGGCACTGATTTGGGTACGATTATTTTCAAACTTGAAAGGGAGCGACCTGCTTATGCTGTAGCAGGAAACATCCTTCTGTACGTCAAAGACAGGTTCGTCCGCAAGCTCGACTTCAGCACGTCCAAAGATGTCCCTATAATGCAGCTACGTGGTGGTGGCAAGATTCCAGTGTACAGCATCGGCTACAACGTTGCTGAAAACGCCTTGTTAGCTTGCACCAGAAACACCAACGTTGAAAACAGTGTGTACGATTTATACATCATGTCTAAACAAGGCGAAAATCACACTGTTGAAACTCCGGATAATAAATGCATGCCTGGAGTCACTGCTATATGGGTGGCCAGGAACAGATTTGCTGTTCTCGATAGATCACACACAATCGTGATTAAGAATCTCAAGAATGAGGTTACCAAAAAAGTTGCTACGCCTGCTTGTGATGAAATATTCTATGCCGGAACCGGAATGCTTCTGTTGAGAGATTCCGAAAGTGTGACGCTCTATGATGTTCAGCAAAAGAGAACTGTCGCTCAAACGAAAATCAGTAAATGCCGTTACGTCGTTTGGTCGTCTGACATGACACACGTAGCTCTCCTTGCCAAGCACACCGTTTCAATTTGTAACAGAAAACTGGAATTGCTGTGCTCCATTCATGAAAACACCAGAGTAAAATCTGGAGCTTGGGATGAAAATGGTGTATTTATTTACACAACCAGCAACCACATCAAGTATGCGATTACCAATGGTGATCATGGAATCATAAGAACTCTTGACCTTCCGATCTACATCACCAAAGTCAAGGGAAACCAGGTATTCTGTCTGGACCGCGAGTGCCAGTCACGTATTCTCAACATTGACCCCACTGAATACAGGTTCAAACTTGCTCTTATCAACAGAAAGTATGACGAAGTTTTACACATGGTGCGTAATGCTAGACTCGTTGGTCAGTCCATCATTGCTTATTTGCAACAGAAAGGATACCCTGAAGTGGCTCTTCATTTTGTGAAAGATGACAAGACAAGGTTTGCCTTGGCCTTGGAATGCGGGAACATTGAAGTAGCTCTCGAGGCAGCTCGTGCTCTGGATGACAAAGCTTGCTGGAATAGGCTAGGACAGGCTGCTCTTCTCCAAGGTAACCATCAAGTTGTAGAAATGTGCTACCAACGTACTAAAAACTTTGACAAACTGTCCTTCTTGTACCTCATCACTGGAAATCTGGATAAATTACGTAAAATGACCAAAATTGCTGAGATTCGAAAAGATCTATCTGGCCAGTATCAAGGAGCCTTACTTCTTGGGGACGTTCAAGAGAGAATCAAAATTCTTAAAAATTGTGGGCAAACATCTTTGGCATATTTGACTGCTGCTACTCACGGATTGACTGAAGAAGCTGAAGCTCTTGGTCAAGAATGTGACGGGAAAATTCCTGAAGTTGACCCAAAGGCTGTTCTTCTGAAACCTCCGGTACCTCTACAACAAACTGAATCCAACTGGCCATTACTTACAGTCGCAAAGGGTTTCTTCGAAGGAGCCATGCTGGGTAATGCTGGTGTTGTTGCTGCACCTGACATTGAAGAAGTTACTGATGGATGGGGTGATGACGCTCAACTTGGCTTTGAGGATGGTATGCCTGGAGATGACGAATTCGAAGAAGCAGCGGCGCCACCGGAAGAAGGAGATGGATGGGATGTGGGTGATGAAGATTTGGAATTACCTCCTGTGTTGGAGTCTGCTCCAAGCGGAGAAGAAGGCTACTTCGTGCCCCCTACCAAAGGCGTCTCTCAAACCCTCGTGTGGTCCAATAACAGCCAACTACCAGTGGACCATGTCATGGCTGGTTCATTTGAATCCGCCTTCAGACTCCTAAAAGAACAAGTTGGAGTGGTGGAGTTCGAACCCCTCAAATCCATATTCATGGCTGCATACTCTATGGCAAGAACATCCTACACCCCACTCCCATCGTTGCCTTCGATTTACGCTCACCCCCACCGTAATTGGAAGGAAGCTGGTGCCAAAGGGGGTCATCCCACCATATGGATCAAGTTGAACGATTTGGTTTCGAAACTCCAAATGTGCTACCAACTCACCACTAGCGGCAAATTTCCAGAAGCTACAGAAAAATTCAGAAATTTACTCCATTCCATACTTTTCCTCGTAGTTGATACGAAGCAACAAATTTCTGAAGCCCAGCAACTGTTGCAAATCTGCCGTGAGTACATCGTGGGATTACAGATGGAAACGTCCAGGAAAGAGTTACCCAAAGCTACTATTGAAGAGCAGAAGAGGATATGTGAAATGGCAGCTTACTTCACGCATTGCAACTTGCAACCTGTTCACCAGATTCTGACCCTAAGAACCGCCATTAACTTATTCTTCAAACTCAAAAACTACAAAACCAGCGCTTCTTTCGCTAGACGAATGCTGGAACTCGGTCCAAAACCCGATGTTGCCCTTCAAGCAAGGAAAATGCTTCAAGCCTGCGACAAGAATCCGGTTGACGAGCATCAGGTGCAGTACGATGAGCACAATCCCTTCAACCTCTGTGCCTCCACCTACACACCGATCTACAGAGGCAAACCAGAAGAAAAATGTTCCTTCTGCGCAGCTTCCTATCATCCCCAATTCAAAGGAAAAGTTTGTGGCGTTTGCAAGATTTCAGAAATTGGAGCCGACACGATGGGATTGAAGATCAGCCCTCTGCAATTCCGATAAAATTCATTTTCCAGTTTGTATATGAGGTTAAAAAAGTATTTAAGTTGCTGTCTGAACTAATTCGTATTCTACATTCACTATTTATGATTATTGTGATGATGATAATATTATGTAATCGTATGTTGCAATATTATACAAGCTATTATTTGGTATATTCGTTTGTCTCTTTCTTCCCCACCTTATATTATTATAGATGTAGGTACATATTAGAATATACATATTTTTGAATTCTATCACAACTACATTTTATAGGTAGGTACTACTTCAAAGAAACTAACATTCTATATTTCAGAAAATGCAGACTGTAAGGTTAAAACTATAAAACTAATAGCCAATAAAGAATTTAAATAAAACAACTTTATTTTTACTGCAGGTGGGTATTTTGGAAAACAAAATTTTCTGAGCCTTTTGGGATAGGTAGCTTTTTTATTAGTTATGAAATACGAACGAACTTTGAGTGAAAATTTTACTGAATTTAATTCCTATTAGGTGTAGTAAGAACAGACGATGGACGTTTAACTTACTGTTGATATGATTTATACTACAAGGGTCATCCAGAAAGTAAGTTTTCGCTCAAAATTGTTTTCATTACATAATGAAATTCACAGAAAGCTTCAGAAAATATTTAAAAAAAAACTATTTTTCTACGTTGTCCCTGTTAGTTTGAGACATTTTTTTAGCCTGGGCACCAGGTATTTGATTTATTGTTCCTTTAAATAATTGGTATTTAATTATATTTATACATTAGCAATCTATTTTGATTTATTTGGTTTAATATTCCTTAACACATTTCAAGCCAAGGGTAGAAATAATTGAATAATGAGAAGAGGAGGATGATTTACAGAATGCCGGCCAAAATAAAGCATCATTTGCTCACCAATCGATAGCAAAAATACTCGATATTTTATGAATGTTACTTTCCAATGAGATTTGAGAGTTTTCCAAAGCGATATGATTTATCCAGTTCATTTGTTTTTGTCAAAATGTACTGAGGATCGTAATCTGTTTCAACTCATGGCCCAGGACGCTTACTCGGCCAGAATCGAATTTGAGCGACCATAATCATACCTTAGGCCAAAAGGCCTCATTTTCAAAAAAATTTCAAAATTGCATTCAGCACCCGAACGTCAAAGAAAATTTTTTCTGAAATTTTTAGGAACAGCATGAACGATAAAAAAATCTTCTACAAAGATTTTCTACTATTTTAAATATTTAAAAAAATCGTGGCCGGAATCGGGTTAAAATAAAACCTTTGGAAGTGAGCAAGAAAAAAATTTAAAGCTCAAAATTTGATGGTTTAGTTTCAAGGTAGGTGCGTATGTAGAACGCAAAATTTAAAGACAAATTTAAAGCTCAAAATTTGATGGTTTTAGTTTCAAGGTAGGTACGTATGTAGAACGTGAAATTTAAAGACACATTTAAAGCTCAAAATTTGATGGTTTAAGTTTCAAGGTAGGTACGTATGTAGAACGTGAAATTTAAAGACAAATGTAAAGCTCAAAATTTGATGGTTTAAGTTTCAAGGTAGGTACGTATGTAGAACGTGAAATTTAAAGACACATTTAAAGCTCAAAATTTGATGGTTTGAGTTTCAAGGTAGGTAGGTACGTATGTAGAACGTGAAATTTAAAGAAAATTTTAAAGCTCAAAATTTGATGGTTTAAGTTTCAAGGTAGGTACGTATGTAGAACGTGAAATTTAAAGACACATTTAAAGCTCAAAATTTGATGGTTTAGTTTCAAGGTAGGTACGTACCTACGTAGAACGTGAAATTTAAAGACACATTTAAAGCTCAAAATTTGATGGTTTAAGTTTCAAGGTAGGTACGTATGTAGAACGTGAAATTTAAAGACACATTTAAAGCTCAAAATTTGATGGTTTAAGTTTCAAGGTAGGTACGTATGTAGAACGTGAAATTTAAAGACACATTTAAAGCTCAAAATTTGATGGTTTAAGTTTCAAGGTAGGTACGTATGTAGAACGTGAAATTTAAAGACACATTTAAAGCTCAAAATTTGATGGTTTGAGTTTCAAGGTAGGTAGGTACGTATGTAGAACGTGAAATTTAAAGAAAATTTTACAGCTCAAAATTTGATGGTTTAAGTTTCAAGGTAGGTACGTATGTAGAACGTGAAATTTAAAGACACATTTAAAGCTCAAAATTTGATGGTTTAAGTTTCAAGGTAGGTACGTATGTAGAACGTGAAATTTAAAGACACATTTAAAGCTCAAAATTTGATGGTTTAAGTTTCAAGGTAGGTACGTATGTAGAACGTGAAATTTAAAGACACATTTAAAGCTCAAAATTTGATGGTTTGAGTTTCAAGGTAGGTAGGTACGTATGTAGAACGTGAAATTTAAAGAAAATTTTAAAGCTCAAAATTTGATGGTTTAAGTTTCAAGGTAGGTACGTATGTAGAACGTGAAATTTGAAGACACATTTAAAGCTCAAAATTTGATGGTTTAGTTTCAAGGTAGGTACGTACCTACGTAGAACGTGAAATTTGAAGACACATTTAAAGCTCAAAATTTGATGGTTTAGTTTCAAGGTAGGTACGTACCTACGTAGAACGTGAAATTTAAAGACACATTTAAAGCTCAAAATTTGATGGTTTAAGTTTCAAGGTAGGTACGTATGTAGAACGTGAAATTTAAAGACACATTTAAAGCTCAAAATTTGATGGTTTGAGTTTCAAGGTAGGTAGGTACGTATGTAGAACGTGAAATTTAAAGAAAATTTTACAGCTCAAAATTTGATGGTTTAAGTTTCAAGGTAGGTACGTATGTAGAACGTGAAATTTAAAGACACATTTAAAGCTCAAAATTTGATGGTTTAAGTTTCAAGGTAGGTACGTATGTAGAACGTGAAATTTAAAGACACATTTAAAGCTCAAAATTTGATGGTTTAAGTTTCAAGGTAGGTACGTATGTAGAACGTGAAATTTAAAGACACATTTAAAGCTCAAAATTTGATGGTTTGAGTTTCAAGGTAGGTAGGTACGTATGTAGAACGTGAAATTTAAAGAAAATTTTAAAGCTCAAAATTTGATGGTTTAAGTTTCAAGGTAGGTACGTATGTAGAACGTGAAATTTAAAGACACATTTAAAGCTCAAAATTTGATGGTTTGAGTTTCAAGGTAGGTAGGTACGTATGTAGAACGTGAAATTTAAAGAAAATTTTAAAGCTCAAAATTTGATGGTTTAAGTTTCAAGGTAGGTACGTATGTAGAACGTGAAATTTGAAGACACATTTAAAGCTCAAAATTTGATGGTTTAGTTTCAAGGTAGGTACGTACCTACGTAGAACGTGAAATTTAAAGACACATTTAAAGCTCAAAATTTGATGGTTTAAGTTTCAAGGTAGGTACGTATGTAGAACGTGAAATTTAAAGACACATTTAAAGCTCAAAATTTGATGGTTTAAGTTTCAAGGTAGGTACGTATGTAGAACGTGAAATTTAAAGATACATTTAAAGCTCAAAATTTGATGGTTTAAGTTTCAAGGTAGGTACGTATGTAGAACGTGAAATTTAAAGACACATTTAAAGCTCAAAATTTGATGGTTTGAGTTTCAAGGTAGGTAGGTACGTATGTAGAACGTGAAATTTAAAGAAAATTTTAAAGCTCAAAATTTGATGGTTTAAGTTTCAAGGTAGGTACGTATGTAGAACGTGAAATTTAAAGACACATTTAAAGCTCAAAATTTGATGGTTTAAGTTTCAAGGTAGGTACGTATGTAGAACGTGAAATTTAAAGACACATTTAAAGCTCAAAATTTGATGGTTTAAGTTTCAAGGTAGGTACGTATGTAGAACGTGAAATTTAAAGACACATTTAAAGCTCAAAATTTGATGGTTTGAGTTTCAAGGTAGGTAGGTACGTATGTAGAACGTGAAATTTAAAGAAAATTTTAAAGCTCAAAATTTGATGGTTTAAGTTTCAAGGTAGGTACGTATGTAGAACGTGAAATTTAAAGACACATTTAAAGCTCAAAATTTGATGGTTTGAGTTTCAAGGTAGGTAGGTACGTATGTAGAACGTGAAATTTAAAGAAAATTTTAAAGCTCAAAATTTGATGGTTTAAGTTTCAAGGTAGGTACGTATGTAGAACGTGAAATTTGAAGACACATTTAAAGCTCAAAATTTGATGGTTTAGTTTCAAGGTAGGTACGTACCTACGTAGAACGTGAAATTTGAAGACACATTTAAAGCTCAAAATTTGATGGTTTAGTTTCAAGGTAGGTACGTACCTACGTAGAACGTGAAATTTAAAGACACATTTAAAGCTCAAAATTTGATGGTTTAAGTTTCAAGGTAGGTACGTATGTAGAACGTGAAATTTAAAGACACATTTAAAGCTCAAAATTTGATGGTTTAAGTTTCAAGGTAGGTACGTATGTAGAACGTGAAATTTAAAGACACATTTAAAGCTCAAAATTTGATGGTTTAAGTTTCAAGGTAGGTACGTATGTAGAACGTAAAATTTAAAGAAAAATTAAAAACTCAAAATTTGATGGTTTAAGTTTCAAGGTAGGTACGTATTTAGAACGTGAAATTTGAAGACACATTTAAAGCTCAAAATTTGATGGTTTAGTTTCAAGGTAGGTACGTACCTACGTAGAACGTGAAATTTGAAGACACATTTAAAGCTCAAAATTTGATGGTTTAGTTTCAAGGTAGGTACGTACCTACGTAGAACGTGAAATTTAAAGACACATTTAAAGCTCAAAATTTGATGGTTTAAGTTTCAAGGTAGGTACGTATGTGGAACGTGAAATTTAAAGACACATTTAAAGCTCAAAATTTGATGGTTTAAGTTTCAAGGTAGGTACGTATGTAGAACGTGAAATTTAAAGACACATTTAAAGCTCAAAATTTGATGGTTTAAGTTTCAAGGTAGGTACGTATGTAGAACGTGAAATTTAAAGAAAAATTAAAAGCTCAAAATTTGATGGTTTAAGTTTCAAGGTAGGTACGTATGTAGAACGTGAAATTTGAAGACACATTTAAAGCTCAAAATTTGATGGTTTAGTTTCAAGGTAGGTACGTACCTACGTAGAACGTGAAATTTGAAGACACATTTAAAGCTCAAAATTTGATGGTTTAAGTTTCAAGGTAGGTACGTATGTAGAACGTGAAATTTAAAGACACATTTAAAGCTCAAAATTTGATGGTTTAAGTTTCAAGGTAGGTACGTATGTAGAACGTGAAATTTAAAGACACATTTAAAGCTCAAAATTTGATGGTTTAAGTTTCAAGGTAGGTACGTATGTAGAACGTGAAATTTAAAGACACATTTAAAGCTCAAAATTTGATGGTTTGAGTTTCAAGGTAGGTAGGTACGTATGTAGAACGTGAAATTTAAAGAAAATTTTAAAGCTCAAAATTTGATGGTTTAAGTTTCAAGGTAGGTACGTATGTAGAACGTGAAATTTGAAGACACATTTAAAGCTCAAAATTTGATGGTTTAGTTTCAAGGTAGGTACGTACCTACGTAGAACGTGAAATTTGAAGACACATTTAAAGCTCAAAATTTGATGGTTTAGTTTCAAGGTAGGTACGTACCTACGTAGAACGTGAAATTTAAAGACACATTTAAAGCTCAAAATTTGATGGTTTAAGTTTCAAGGTAGGTACGTATGTAGAACGTGAAATTTAAAGACACATTTAAAGCTCAAAATTTGATGGTTTAAGTTTCAAGGTAGGTACGTATGTAGAACGTGAAATTTAAAGACACATTTAAAGCTCAAAATTTGATGGTTTAAGTTTCAAGGTAGGTACGTATGTAGAACGTAAAATTTAAAGAAAAATTAAAAGCTCAAAATTTGATGGTTTAAGTTTCAAGGTAGGTACGTATGTAGAACGTGAAATTTGAAGACACATTTAAAGCTCAAAATTTGATGGTTTAGTTTCAAGGTAGGTACGTACCTACGTAGAACGTGAAATTTGAAGACACATTTAAAGCTCAAAATTTGATGGTTTAGTTTCAAGGTAGGTACGTACCTACGTAGAACGTGAAATTTAAAGACACATTTAAAGCTCAAAATTTGATGGTTTAAGTTTCAAGGTAGGTACGTATGTAGAACGTGAAATTTAAAGACACATTTAAAGCTCAAAATTTGATGGTTTAAGTTTCAAGGTAGGTACGTATGTAGAACGTGAAATTTAAAGACACATTTAAAGCTCAAAATTTGATGGTTTAAGTTTCAAGGTAGGTACGTATGTAGAACGTGAAATTTAAAGAAAAATTAAAAGCTCAAAATTTGATGGTTTAAGTTTCAAGGTAGGTAGGTACGTATGTAGAACGTGAAATTTAAAGAAAATTTTAAAGCTCAAAATTTGATGGTTTAAGTTTCAAGGTAGGTACGTATGTAGAACGTGAAATTTAAAGACACATTTAAAGCTCAAAATTTGATGGTTTGAGTTTCAAGGTAGGTAGGTACGTATGTAGAACGTGAAATTTAAAGAAAATTTTAAAGCTCAAAATTTGATGGTTTAAGTTTCAAGGAAGGTACGTATGTAGAACGTGAAATTTAAAGACCCATTTAAAGCTCAAAATTTGATGGTTTAAGTTTCAAGGTAGGTACGTATGTAGAACGTGAAATTTAAAGAAAAATTAAAAGCTCAAAATTTGATGGTTTAAGTTTCAAGGTAGGTACGTATGTAGAACGTAAAATTTAAAGACAAATTTAAAGCTCAAAATTTGATGGTTTAAGTTTCAAGGTAGGTACGTATGTAGAACGTGAAATTTAAAGACAAATTTGAAGCTCAAAATTTGATGGTTTTAGTTTCAAGGTAGGTACGTATGTAGAACGTGAAATTTAAAGACAAATTTAAAGCTCAAAATTTGATGGTTTAAGTTTCAAGGTAGGTACGCATGTAGAACGTGAAATTTAAAGAAAAATGTAAAGCTCTAATTTGATGGTTTCAAGGCAGGTGCGTATGTAGAACTTAAAAATCGAATTGAAAAGTTCTAATTACGTCCGTACGCGGCATTTTCCCGATTTAAATTTATCCCACACCATAAACTAAGTATTCAGAAAAAATGCAAACAGCATGCACTGAAATTCCTTATTTGAAAAGCCCGGGTGCTGTAGCATGGATACTATGGAGTTTTATGATCCATGCCAGTAGGTTTTGTGAGCTGAATTTACTTGAATTATTTTATTAATAATAAAGAATTATTTTTATAAAATAGAACTAAAAATTTTCATAATTGTTTGAGTTGAAGAAACAGTTAAATTGAAGGATAATCCTCTTCTGTTGCATACCTTCTTCGTGGCTGAGATATTTGATTTTTGGCGCCCGCTATTTAGCAAAATGTCCGTTGAATTTGTTGCGTTGTTTTGCTGTACGGTTCAGCTTCAGCCTGTACCATTATCACAAATGTTCATGTTTTAATCCTTCGTGTGTTGGCGATTTTGGATTAATTTTATTGTTGTAAATTGTGTGCAAATGCAGAAATAATTGAACCGACGTTTGTTTTGTATCGTGACTATCGCTGTCAGTCAAAGTGGTCCACTCAGCTTTGTTGATGTTTTCTCTCTGGACAATCATCAATGGAAAACAGGTTTTTGTCCTTGTAAGTTTACATTATATTATTGATTAATTTATTATTCTACTATTAACTATTGAAAACCCTAGTAGAATGTTCACCCAGCTTAATAGGCTGATAGGACAGAGTGATTTCATGATGCATTTTTGTCCATAAGATGGATAGAATTTTATATTGTAGAAAGAAGGCCTCACCTACCTATCTCTAATTTCGGCGATTTTCGGATTTTTGCATTACAGAATCTTTCGGAGCTTCTCCATCTCATGATCATACGAATACCTAATTTTCCACTATATCCACTATAACAATTCAAAGGAAGATAGGCACATCCGTTACTCTTTGGGCAAATCTCTTAAATCGTGTCTAATCCCAAGGCTATTGGGATGGGGGGCTTATCTCATTTTTCTTAAAAAAGCTGTATTTTTTGAGATGCTCCTTAGCTTTGATAGTATTTTATAAGGGGCAGCTGACATGGCAGTTCAGAACTTGTCCCCAGAACTTTGTGTATTCCTAAGGAGGCGACTAATTTCTACCTAATATTTCTAATGGCCTGATTTCTCTTCTTCTTACTAGCAGCAACGCATTATACCTAGGCTTTATTTGAAAGATATGGTCGTAGTCTGATTTGAACGCGAACCCTTCTCTATGAAGTATATTTCTTTACCTCGAAAATTATCTAGTCAGGAACTCCGATGAAACACGTCCGACAAGAAAACATAAGTGCTGGAGGAGAGGAAGTTCAATATTTTGAAGTAGGTACCTGTCACCAATCTTATCCAAAAGCTGTAGAGATTTCTGGGGCGATTTGCACCACTTCGGAATAAAATTGAGATGCTGAGGATTCAATTTAAACTTGAAATTGAATTTTAATGTACAGGGTGCGGCAAAAGTAATGCATTGGTTTGAGAGGCTATTTAAAAGAAAACGGTTCAACTTAGAGAAATGAAATGTTTCTTATTTGAATCAGCATACAATCCCATTGTTTTTCCTTAATTACGAAAAATTATGTCCGACAAATGGTGTCCTTCAGCAGCCACACATTGATGAAGCCGATTTCGGAAGTTCTCCAGGGCGTTGTGGCACATGTCAAGGGGTATAGCGTTGACTTCTTGGATAATGCGATCCTTCAGTTCTTCGATGGTATGGGGACGATGTTTGAAGACCTTTTCCTTTAAATAACCCCAAAGGAAAAAATCACAAACGCTCAAGTCAGGTGAGCGAGCGGGCCACCCCACATCACCTCTGAGGGAGACCAGACGATTAGGAAACATTTGTCTCAGTTTGGTCATTGAAACCCTTGCAGTGTGAGCTGTTGCCCCATCCTGCTGGAACCAAATGTCCCCCAAATTGATTTCTTCGTTGAGTTGCTCAACATGAGGTTCAAAAAAATTGTCCAACATTGAAACATACCGTTGAGCAGTGACGATTACTGTCTGGTCATCTTCCTCAAAAAAAATATGGCCCAATAATCCCAAATTTGGATATTGCGCACCAAACAGTAACTTTTGGTGAGTGAAGAGGCCTTTCGTGAAGCTGTCTTGGGTTAACGGGGGACCAATAGCGAAAATTTTGTTTGTTTACAGTGCCACTAAGATGGAAGTGTGCCTCGTCACTGCTGAAAAAAGTTGATGTTGTGGGGATCCGGTTGAGCAGTTCTTGACAGAGATTCATGTGGTTTCGGTAGTCTTGGGGATTCAATTTATGCACGATCATAATCTTATAGGGGTGGAATGCTAAATCTTTGTGTAAAATCCTCCTTACCGACCTTTCTTGCATACCCAAAGCCATTGCATGTTTGCGAGCGGAGCGCCTTGGAGACTGCTCAATCGCTGCCCTCACTAACTCTTTGGGTCGTCGTTGGTTGATTTGGGTCCTCTTGTGTTACCAGTTTCTTCCATTAAACGAACCCATCGTTTGATTGTGTTGCTGTCTGGAACGGGGTCTGCTCGCGGAATGTTGAACCGGCGACGGAAGGCTCTCTGCGTTGCGATAACAGAACGACCATTCTGCAAAAAAAACTATGATATCCACTGAAACGGGGTGCTCGGCCGATGACCTGGAGCCCTTTCCCACCTTTCTACCCCTACCGCACTAGGAGCAATGACCCCTCGAAACCCATGCATTACTTTTGCCGCACCCTGTATAATTGATCATGTTATCCATGATCAAATAAAGTTTTTTCAAAGAAATTAACCATCGAAAGGTTAAAATATTTAGGAAAACCTAGGAATTTCTTCGAGATACGCCTTTCAAGTAGTTTCCAAAGTTTTTCGGTTAATGTTCCAAAATGTTCGTTTAACAACACTTCGGTACTTAGGAAGCTAGTGGATACTGCGACATGTCACTTTGGCCTCTATAGGAAAACAATTCTCTACAGCAATGCACACTCTCACCTCAGTACACACACGTGCATTAGGGGTATTCATGGTCTGATTCGATCGTCGTATATTGAAACTGCGGTAACTCGAGGGTTTCATGAGGTTCCCACATTTTCCCTCGTCGAATCGTCGAAAATCGAATTGTGCGTAGCGCTCCTTGTGGCATCAGACGATAACCAAGTCAGTGTTATGATAAAAGAACCGAATGTTCATTAATTTTTTATTAGTTAAAAAATGAGAATATCCCAGAGGTTCCTAATAAAATCCTTTAACGAAATTCCTAGTACACTAACGAAAAAATCTACGGCTAGAATTTAAAAAGGATCATGCTTCATACTTCTGAATAGGTACCTACCGATGAGGAGTCTTGTCTCAAAGAAAAACATGTTCGATGCTCTGAAGGAGAATGTGCTATGCTCGCTTTAATACCAGCAAGCACTATATTTCCACTTCTCCATCAGATGGTTACGTTTTTCCTTAGCCGCTTGGGAGGCTCAGTTACACTAATTTAATCGAGAAAAAAACCCACTTCGAACAGAATAAAAACGGAATAAACGAACGGAAATACGGAATATAAAATAAAAAAGGTGTTGTTAAAAGAAAAACTCAAAATGAAAGGACAAGAAGATCTGTTTGTTGATGTCATGGTAGTTGCTTCGCACAACTGCCGCTAGCGCTAGGATCACATTTTGTAATTCGACATCGAATCTCGATTTACGACGCCTTCAGCCCGTGGTAAATCGAATCGTCGAATTAGCAGGAGCGCATGCGCATTGACTCTCGTCGAATCTCCAAATTCGACGATTCGACGTTGAATCTCCCAGACCATGAATACCTCTATTATGTTTGTAGTAGCTGTTTGATGATGATTCCACATTGCTTGAGTTTGGTTCAATCTATAGTCCCCACTGCTTGTGTGGTCCAGCGTCAGAAGCAGAATAGGTACTCGATTGACGATGGGTTGCTTCTTACAATAAGCCTTACAATGTACGTGCATTGCAATACCTAACTCTTGGGTGGGTGCTTCTGGACCATTGCTCCATATATCTGAACAGCTATGAATGAGTACATTCTTGATTTGTGGATGAAATAAGTAACTGAACATATTTGCCGCTGTCCCTTATACATATGTCGTTAACACATTTCAATTATTTTCTCAGCGCACTTGAAGAGGAGCGTTCCACATACACTGAGGGCGAGAGCAGGTCCAGGAGATCTTCGGTAACTAATTTTCCTCATAATTTATATTCTTGTACAATTTACTGTAAAGGAGACTCTCCTCCAATAATCGCTCACTTCCCCCAACCAACCTAAAAGCTGAATAAGCTGTAGGAAGAAAAATCGATTTCCAGACAAGGCAGTATCCATCAAGGAGGCGCCAACTCCCACTAGGGGCGCTGGTGGTGAAGTAGTTTCTTGTACGTCCATTGAAGTGCTCCAATGAATGACTTACCAGAGCAAGTAATATTACAGCGTGATTGATAACTTTCAAAATTTAATATGTTGTTGAGTCGGAATGATATGTCTTATTTCTGTTAAGAGATAATGTCGAAAATACCGCTTTTTTACTAAAACATATTGTTTAGTAATGCATGCATTCCAGGGGACGTCCCATTGGATAAGTATTGGATCAGTTTAACCAGTTGTTAAGCGATAAGACTGTTTCACTCGATGTAATTTATTTATTACTTTAGACAAGAAATAGTGACCCCCCCCCACCTCACCCTTATCCACTACAACATTTCTAGTGGCGTGGGAGCCTCGAATCTGAAGAGCATTTTAAAATCCATGATCTACGACACCCAACATGCGAATTCGAGTTCACCTCCCCCCCCCCCCCTTCCACTCACCAATGGTGCCAGTCTGGCACCAAAGCGGAAATACGTCTTAACATTGAAGTTTCATCTATTAGTTTTAATAGGCAGTCCGTCGAGGTTCACATCCGTATTCAAGGTGAAACACAAAAAAAACCCACGAAATATGCGGTTTATGGTGTCCTGGCACCATGGTGGCACCACTATTAGTTCCATGGTGGCATAGAGAATAATTCATGAAAATCCAGAGGTACAATGAGAATTTTTCCTCAATTTCAAAGGTTGGGTACAATTAGTAAGCAGTAAAGGAACCGAAATATTGAAAAATCGGATATTTTGTGAATATTATCCCCCCACTCACCCCCTCCCCTTGCAAATTTTGGTACTCTGGTAAAATCATGTACTACTCGGAAGTTATTTGATTCAAACAAAGAAAGAAACACGCAAATCGGTTGGAAATTGAGGCCTGGGCAGAGTTTATAAGATTATGCCCGCAAACGTACGTTTTTTAAGCATTAACCCCCCCTTTCCCCCCCTTAAAAGGCGAAATTCGAAATTCCGGCGCCGTAGTGCACAACTAGATAGTTTTTCGCGTCGAAGAAAAAAAGAACCACGAAAATCGGTTGAGAACTAAGGGCTGGGCAGACGACACAAGATTATGCCCAAATACGCACGTTTTTTGAGTATTAACCCCCCCTTTCCCCCCCTTAAAAGGCAAAATTCGAAATTCCGGCGACGTAGTGCACAACTAGATAGTTTTCCGCGTCGAACAAAAAAAGAACCAGGAAAATCGGTTGAGAACTAAGGGCTGTGCAGACGACACAAGATTTTGTCACACACACACACACACACATACACACACACACACACACACACACACACACACACACAGACATACACCTATGGTTTTTTTCGCGGATTTGGATTCAGAATGTTCTAAAACGGATTACTGTGTGGTTATTTTTTTTTCTGTTGAGTGTTGTCCAACTTCACCCCAGATCGATCGCATAAGGACGCCCAAGTCTTACTGTGGGACGTCCTAAAAAAAAAATGACTAAATAACCCAGAGTCATTTCGCCCACCAACTGAAGAAAATTAAAAACATTGGCACTCGTGAAAAATTGATGCAATCTCTCCAAGGTAGGTAATTTTAATCAGAGCGCTCTATTGGACGTATGAGAACTACTTTCACCACCAGCGCCCCTAGTGCCAGCTGACGCCTCCTCGATGGATACTGTCTAGTGTCTTGAAGTACCTTTTTAGAATGGGGTGTTTCAGTCAATTTTCTTTATTTCTTTTTTCAAAAGAGTATGGCTTAGGAATAACGGTAATCGGGTCTGTTTGTCGAGAAAATGTTTTTAAAAAATCAGAGAAGCTAAGGAAAGTTGAAGATTTGAATGGTGTGATGTAGCTAGCCAATTGTGACGTAGCTAGCCAAAACTTTCTTTGAAAATAGTTTCCATGCACATAGAAGAGATTGGAATGTTCTCACTGGTAGCAGGTTCAAATTGAGGCTCCAGAACGTTGATCTTCCTCTTCTTTTCCGTCATATTTAAAATGAAAGAAAGAAAAGAAATCATGGGCGATGCACTAGCTGAAAATAATAAGAAAATGATAAGTCGAAACTACAAACGAAGCGAACAGAAAACAACTGATTACAGACGGCAGACGTTGGTAACGCTAACGATTGAACCATGAAGTAACGCTATCCGATGAGAATTTCTTGGATACTACAAAATACTACTCACACACGCGCACAGCATAGTGTGTGTGCGTTCATGGAGGCCCGCCTTTTTTCAAACGTGTGATCTCTTTAATTAATTTTTCTACCACATGTTATAGTATCATTGGGCTAAAAGCTGGAGTATATGGGTTTTCAAGGGTGCTGAATCCAAATTTGAGGTCAAAAACCTGAATTTCCGACCCACCGAAATACCCCATTGATCAATATGTGTCAATTTTCTTCAATTTCAGACAAATACTTGTACAATGTGGGTACCTATCATGCATGTACAATGCGTGTTGGTGTAATCTCAATTGTGGCTTTTATGAACTGAACATAAAAGGGAAATTCAGGTTTTGTGGCTTTATTTCTACACTAGCTGAAAAGCCTACTAAAAGTAGGCATAAACGATTCCTCCGACTCTCTCCTCCACCCACTCCCTCCGACTCCTCCCGTCCCCGACTCCTCCCGCCTCCGACTCCTCTCGCCTCCGACTCCTCCCGCTCCCAACCCCTCCAGCCTCCGACTCTCCCCACTCCCACGACCCCTCCAACCCCTCCGTGCATACGTACGTACGGTTGGCGTTTTATATTATTAGATGGTAGATGACCCAACAAGAATTTCTATCCTATTCAAAAAACGCTGCAAATTATTACACAGAGGTTTATTATTTTTCTATATTGATCACTCGTCTGCAAAGAACACGGCTTAGCCATTGTTACCGCCAACTAACTTGAGGAAAAACATCTCTCATTTCGGTCAGCTAACATTTGAACGGAGATCAGGCCTCTTTTGCGATTCACACTCGTGTTTCTGATTTATTGTAAGTCCAACCCTTAAATTCTCGTAGGAAACGAACGGTTTGTCCTACAGGGCTCCGCGTGGTCTCAGACAATTCTAAAAATTCTATACTATCTTAAATTGATGGAAAAACAATACCTTTATATCAAAATTTTTCGAGTTGGGGCGTTTTAATCAACCAAAATCTTTGGGGCACAACTAGACCCCAAATGGAGCTTACATACCTTATTTCATCAAAATCGGTCAATGCTAAGTGGGGAAAGTGCGGCCTACGGCGGACGGACTGCCAAATTTTTATTCGATTTTTGAATTCTACGTACCTTGAAACGTAAACCAACAATTTTTTTTGGGGGGGGGGGGGGGGGGGGGGGGGTTAAAAAAATTCTTGGTCGATTCCAAAGGTCCAATATTTATCTGGAAAAATAAAGAGACCTGGGTCCCAACTATCGTTATCCATAGTGGAGCGTAAGTGTTAGGTGTAAAGTTGTAGTTATCCACGACACAGGCCTGCAAACTACCTTCCAAAAAAGTGTACAGGTCTTGGCTTGCCAGGACAAAGTTAGACCTAGAGAGAGCATTCATAGCATTGGAAAAGGCAAGTTGGGGCTAAGGGGGAGTAATTAATGAATCTATCCTATCACCATCCAGTAAGGGGAATACGCCTTTGCTTGTAAGCCTGTGAGGATAACGATTTGTAAGTGTTAGAGGGTTTAAATATCTTGGCTCAACTGTAACAAGCAGAAACTCCACTGAGAGAAAACTGCGATTGATGACTGCTATAAGGGCGTACTTAGCTATAATCAGTCTCTTCAGATCGGCTTCTCTCCTATGCTATGTAGTTAGAACATGGCCTCTAACGAAGAATGTAGTTGAGTGACTGAATAGATTCGAGCGTGAAGTTTTACGTAGTCATTGTTCCAGTATGCGAGAGAGGGAGATGGAGGCGTCGCTTCAATGCAGATAATATCCCTAAAACGGTCTGTGATAGGCTCACCTGTCTCTCGTATCATAAAGTCAAGCATATTGAGGTTCATTCTAAATGTTGGACGCAACCATCCCCTGGAAGCTATTCAGTGAAAAGACAAGCGGTCGAAGAGGATGAGGTTGAAGATCAGACGGCTGAATGGGGTTGAGGAAAATCTGAGGGTGACAGAGCTTGGAGGACGAGGGCTAGGGATGGAATGGTCTATAGGTCTGCCACAGAAACTTTGCATCCCTTTGGCGCATTCTGCTGGAGAACATAGAACTACTTATCTCTTATCATCAAGCAAATTCCCGCGCGTACAATCATTTTTCGCGAATTTCTCCCCTTAAAAGTGGCATGATTCCCCTCCTACTGCAGATCGAAGTTCGAGCATTTCCAAAATTGAAATTCCGTGGCATTACACGAACATAAAATTTCTCATGGCTCCAATTTCCGTGTCAAGGTTTCACCATGGAAGGTTGACTCGATCGTTATAGTTCGCGGATCCGCCACCTAGGGGGCGCCACACGGATGCAAAGTTTCTTGGTAGACCTATACCTACTGCTGTGCTAAGCCAGAAAGTGGTAAAGTGAAAATTTGACCAAATTGAGTTATTGGTACCCGGGGGTTTAGGGGGTCGATTTCTATCGATTTTCGAAGTTTCAGAGTCGTATCTCGATTAGAAATGCCTCAAACAAGCCTCCCGATTTTTGCGTTAAGGCATGTTAACTTGATTATGCTAAGCAACTAGTCGTATCAGAGCGAATCAGAAGAAGAAAACTCGTATCTTGACACAGTTACGAGAATCGGCCTTAGTATTTCGACGATACGACTTCTTGCATTCTGATTCGGCATGATACGACTTTTTGCCTCTGAAAACTCAGCATTTAGTGGTGACTTTAGGAACCTTCTCACTGTTACCTATCCAAATACTGCCGTGCTAAGCCAGAAAGTCGTATCTTGGCTTCACCCAACTTTCGGGAAAACGACCTAACAGGTTTAGTGGTGAAATAACTCTTTCACGGGATTATTTTTCCTCCTTTTACCGCAACTAAAAGTTTTTCTTATAGGAAATTATTTGCTGAATCGATTTTTGAGGTCAAAATTAAACATTTTTTAGTGTATATTGTCAAAAACTGTATAACATTTTTCCACTCTTATTGCTTCCGAGTCTACCTACCAAAGTAGCGGATTGTTTTCACTTTTCAAGGATGAAAAAATGTTCTCCAAAATCAAAATTTTCACTCGCGTTTTAGGTTTTAGACCTTTCTGAACAATTTTGGTTCCGTGTCTGTCTGTCTGTCATGAAATCCTTGTAACGGGCATAACTATACGAAGTTATTGTCCGATTTCTATGAACTTTTCAGGGATTGTGCGGGTTGGTGTATAGACAGTCCCCTATGAAAATAATCATCCCCGGACTGACAAGAAGCGACTGCGCATGCGCAAACGTGAATTCCTTGTAACGGCCATAACTTCTACATTTCTCATCCGATTTCGATTCAATTTTCAGGGATGTTACAGATTAGTATTTAGATGGTCCCCTATGAAAATAATCATCCCCGGACTGATAGAAGCGACTGCGCATGCGAAAACGTGAATTCCTTGTAACGGCCACAACTTCTACATTTCTCATCCGATTTCGATTCAATTTTCAGGGATGTTACAGATTAGTATTTAAATGGTCCCCTATGAAAATCACCACCTTCGGACTGATAGTAGCCACTGCGTATGCGCAAACGTTAATTTCCTTGTAACGGCCATAACTTCGACATTTTCCATCCGATTTCAATGAAATTTTCAGGGATGTTACAGATTAGTATTTGAATGGTCCCCTATAAAAATCACCACCTTCGGACTGATAGTAGCCACTGCGCTTGCGCAAACGTGAATTCAAGATCGAGATACGACTTCAAGGCTTAGTATATCTGACCTAAATGTAAGTAAAATAAGAATTGAAAAATGTTGTACAGTTTTGACAATATACACTAAAAAATGTTTAATTTTGACCTCAGAAATCGATTCAGCAACTAATTTCCTATAAGAAAAACTTTTAGTAGAGGTAAAAGGAGGAAAAATAATCCCGTGAAACAGTTATTTCACCACTAAACCTATTAGGTCGTTTTCCCGAAAGTTGGGTGAAGCCAAGATACGACTTTCTGGCTTAGCACGGCAGTATAGTGCAGCGGTGTGGTGGTGGCTGAGGTTCAAAATGGACTCTGGAGCTGAAGAAGAAGAAGAGTAAAGTTGTAGTAACAGAATGTACCTAATGATAGGAAATGCACTTGCCTTCAGACCTTCTTCACATTTTGGGAGAAAAACTTGCTAAACAGTGAGATGTGTAGTTTCCCAATTTTTAAGAGAGTTAAGGAAGGAATTTAAATGTCGATTATTGAAAAAAGTTCATATCAACATGACATGAAAGATTCCTATTCATCCAAGGATGAGTGATTTATTATTACTGCGTTACTTGCACTGTACAATTTTACTCCTAATCGTACGGTTTGTCTCTATAGATTTTGTTCTATCTTTATAGATTTTGAAGCCTCCTAAAGTAAGAGCTCCACTGCAAGAGGTGAATTTGGGAGGATCTGCTGATGATACGGAAGATTTCGATACTTTGAGGAAGAGACGAGTCAGCTTTGCTGGTGTGAATTCCGTCAAGTAAGTTGTAATTTGAATTTTTTGAAAATTGCGAACCTCCTCAACTAGTGGATTTTTTAAAACTGTCAACGAGACTATCGTGTAAGAAGAATTTTTTAGAATGTTCAGGCGGGGTAATAAAAATGATTTTATCTGGGCCGTTTAATGGACACTCCACAAAGGGAAAATAAATTCATCAAATTTTAATAGAGAGGACGCTCAGGAATCACCCGACTTTAATAGGGTTTTTTTTTGGTGGGAAAGAGGGTTGAAGGGAAATGCCCATATAAAACGACCACCAGTTCAGGAAGAGCGCAGCAGGACGCTGGTGGTGATACCACAGAGTACGCCTGCTGAGATGTCCAACTCAAGTAACTCTGTAACACGTATTCCTCACCACACCGCGCACCATGACTAGGGGCGGAATTCACAGTCGCGATTCAAGTCAAGAAATTTCTTGACTCGAGTCGAGGTGACATCGATCTCGAGGAGAAGGTTTCGTATTCACAGTCGAACCAGTCATATCTCGAGGGTGGCCTCGACTCGAACTTTCCTCAAGGTGGCTTCGAGGTGGGTTGGGAGAGAACTGTCTTCTAGAGCGAGCAAAAAGCATGTTTTTTCGTTATTCCATGGTCATTGGTAGTTCCATGGTGATGGTTTTTGTTGGCCATGCTTCTACAGAGACAGATGAAATGTGAAAAATAAGAGATATTCATTCAACATTTTTCACATTTTCAATTCAATGCATTCAACTTTTTTTTCTTTTTCTGTAGAAACATTTTTTGTCCTATTTGCTGTTGTAGGCCGTGTTTTATGTGATTGCGGATAAATTTAGTGCGAATTTTGTTATTACAGTGCGTGTTCTCCAGTTCTTTTGAGGTAAATATTGATATGCAATTGCCGTGTTCTATGTGATCGTACCGTGTAGGGAGTTGTACCATCTCAAATTCAGAAGGTATCTTGAAGAGACAGTGACGTTTATCCCGCTTATGATGCCGACCTTAAAGATATTTTTATTGTGGATTTTGTAAAATCATATTTTCATATTTTTATCCTAATAAACTGTTGTGAAATAATTTGCTTTTGTTATTCTTCCTACTTGAAGTATAAAGCGCGCTGGTTCAAAGACGTGCAATTTGTTAATCAATGTGTTTCAACGTTTTCACCTTTGTTGTGAAAAATTCGAAATTCTTAGAATTTACGTTCGAACACAAGCCATTTTTCATTAGGTCTTTCATTTTTCACAAATACCTATGCAATACTTTCCACTGTGTCCAGTTATTTGGATGGTGGTTCGAGGAAGTTCACATCATCCCTCTCTTCTGCAACATATTGATCATAAAATGGGATGATGAAGTAACTGATTGTGAGTCGAACTATGTTTCAATATATTCGAAACAGTTTAATGGCGAATCTTTAATTTTTCGTAGTTGGATAAAAGAGCATTGTTCCTGGGGAAGACACTATTATTTTGTGATCAATCTCTGATAAGTGAGATTGTTTTGTTGTTCTCTGATTATAAGTAAAATATTTTGTACACTAGAATTGGAGCCGTTGTCCTGACGCCGGTTGAAAAGTTTCCTTTGAAGTTGAAAATTTGAAAAAATCGTGTTTGGTCGAATTTGTAGGGAGATTTTTTTTTAAAGGAGATTAGTAGGTACTACAATAATTTATTATACAAACTTTAAAAATCCCGTTGAATCTAAATGGAGGCTTGAAGAACATTAAAATACAACTTTATCAATCATACTTAGGTAGGTACCTACATAGCAAACTGAAATCAAAAATGGTTCTTTAAAAACATTTTCGACAACTACTGTAGTCCAACTGTACTCCTAAAATGTTCAATAAATTAATGGTTTTCTCTCTCTTAACAAAGTTAAAGTTCTTTTAAAACATCGACTTCCCTTATACAACTAGAGTTTGTTGAAGAAGTGTTGAAAATGCAGAATAGAGAATACAATATTTATTGGTCGTCCCAATCAAAAATTAACCAATTATCCATCTTTTTCCTATCGCAGAAATGTTTGAATAAAAACAAAATGTAAATACCTAAACTGAATAAAACGGTACGAAAACACTAGTCAATTGTCAACACTAGTCGAAACACTACTCACCTTGAAAACAAAAAGCACTTCAAGGTAGGTTCTAGGCTACCTCAGCTGGAGGAGGGTTTCGAGCTCTTTGAAGTCGAGAAAAATCTTGACTCATCTCCGAAATTCGTTCCTGAATAGGAAATTCGAGGCTGGCCTTGAGGGTGGCCTCGTAATTTAACAACTCAGAATAGGTTGAGGAGGCGGGAACCCTCCTTGAGGCCCACCTCGGCTCAAACACGACTCTCCTCGAAAGTCTTGCTACTCTGAATACGGATGAGTAAAAACTTTCCTCGAAAGCCACCTTGAGGCCGGCCTCAGTCCTGAGGAGGGACTGTGAATTCCGCCCTAGTTCTCATCCACGACCATGAAGTTGTTGGGTGCAGTTTCATTACAGTAGTGAACCAAGTGTTGGTTGTATGTTGTGTGACAACCCTGTTGTCGAGGTTCGCATTTTTGTTGTAGAAAATCTTGCGCCTTGAGGGTTTTAGCGAGCTTTTGATACTATTTTATTTATTTGTGATCTTTACAAACAACAGGGTATGAGATATTAACCCTGTACAATATAAGTCTATGTGTACTATGTATCAGGTTAACGAAAATGCAGCCGTTTCCAGTTTGGTCAGGTCAGGAGAGTGCTCGAAAACCAGAGTTGTTTGGTAATTAGGAATTTCGTTTCCTAATGGGGAATTTGCCTCAATTTTAGATTCTGGAATTTAAAGTCAAATCCTATAATAGGGCCCTAGAATAACGTTTAACACCAGGAATACCCAAGGGAAAAAAATTACTGTAGAAGATAATGCCTAAACTAGTGAAGTGGTGTCAAAAAACACTGCAAAGATCGAGGAAAACTGATTACGTCACTCCCCAGGGTTTCTCCCGCAAAACTGTGATCTGGCGGAGCGTAAAAGGAGTTTCGGCAATTAGTGTCAGAAAATGTCAACAGGTAGAGGCATAGGGGCCCTTGTGACCACATGAACCAATCTACTCGAATAATGTGATTCAAATATCAAAACTAACTAACATAGAAACTAAATAAGAGAAGGCGAAGACTAATGATGCTTGATAAACTAGTAGGTGGAATTGTATTGTAAAAAAGAGTGAGTAAAATTGATTCTTTTCGTCACTTTCATGTGTGGGGTCCTTTCTGCTTGTTAGCAGTGCACTCGTGTTTGATCACGTAAGCTAGTCGTTTCATGTGCGCTTTCAGAGGTAGCGCTGCTGTCATAAGGGGAAACTCGTTACGTCACAGACTCCCGGCACATTTAAAATTTCCATCTTCCTAAATTTCTCTAAATTTTTTGGATGCGTTTTCGAGCAGCACTCTGTGGTTTTCTTCCATATCAGTTCCCTCTTTCGAAAAAGAAATAAAAAAATTGTGAGGCAAATTCCCCATTCAATACTTCCAAAGTAATGAGGAATTTCATCATGTCGGAATTTCCTATTTTTGACCCCAAAATCGGATTCAGCACCTCGAAAAACTTCCTAAGGCAAACTTTCAGCCCAAACTTCCTAATTTACGAATAAACAAAACAGTGTAGAAAATACGAATGTTTAAAAAAACCGGGAAAATGACGTCATCCTGGAATAGTTCATTTTTGGCCGCTTGAAGCGCTGAGATCGAGAAATCCATAGTCCCCAGATGCAAAATTTCATGAAACAGTAAAGTTCGAAATCGAAAAACTGAAGAAAAAAATAGAAAAAGCAAGATGGGGAAATTTAGGTTTCCCCTGTTTTTGTTTGATAACTTTTCTCTTAGAAAACATGATTTCGTCGTCCCAATGGGCAACACTGGGAGGAGACGGCGATCCGAACAGCCCAATCAGCGAGCGTTCCCGCTTCTCGTCCGTTTTCCCGGTTAGTTTTGAAATCAAAAATTTTGATTGTCTCCCAAAAATAACAGGAGACTTATTTTCCGAAATCAGCCCGATTTTCATCTATCCCACACCATTAACTATTCAGGAAAAATGCAAACAGAATTCGGTGAAATTCCTCATTGCAAAGTAATGCAAAGGAAAAGCAATTCCTGGAATGGGAATGATTTTCAGCAATAACTTATCCCAATTACATGCAATGGAAATAGTTTTTTGAATCAATACTTATTGGGCAAGTAATGGATCCTTACAATCACCCATTAGAGAAAAGGTAAAGGGTGATGGAAGTGGAACTACCCCCATTCCCGTAATTAGCGTCACTGGTTAGTTCTTCGCGATTATCTCAAAATTTAAAAAGTGGAATCAGGGAGTTTCTGAAACAAGCGGTTCAATTGTCCACTTTCTCTTAAGATTTCTGGAGATTGAAATTAGGATTAATGAAAAAATTGAACAATTTTGGGTATAAAAGATTTTTAATTAATTTAATTAATTTTAAATTTAATAAATAATTAATTAATAGAAGTCACCAAGTGTCTACAAGGTGCCAGATTAATAAGTTTGATGTATCTAAGGCTACAATCTATGATTAAAATCTGAAGTTCTCTTCATTCTATAGCTACTATTGTAAAATTGATTTGGCCAGTCAAGGGTTTCAGGAATCCTTATGAATCTTGTTTCTGAAAGGTCTTTAAAATATTGTAGGTGTTGTTGACCACAATGGTTATCGATTTCTCAAGTTTCCCAGCTCTGGTAGTAGTTTTCTTGTATTTTAATTTTTTAAAATTAAAGGCAGATTACAATGAAGACTGCTTCTATCTGAATGAAAAATTCAAATTACAGTATAGGTAGGCAGATCACATTCAAATTACACCAAGTAAATTAAGGTGCTACGAAATCATTCACCTTTTTATTTACTTAATTCTTTCTGTTGGTAGGTGAATATAAGATATCCATGTCCGTGAGTTAAGTAGCAAATCAAGAGTAATCTTTCGCTGAAGTAGCTTAATACATCAACGCCCAACTCCCAAAGAATGGGAAACTAGTAATTCTGACGTTGAAAAAGGTATGATGGTTGTAGGTAGGTATGTTGAGCTTCAGATTAGACCCATAAAAATTCTCATCTCTGAACTTGACAACACTAATTCTGTATTTAAATCAAGTTTCACTCCTTCATTTTGAGGTGAAAGTACTTGGCAATTGAGTAATATTGTCATTTAGAATTATTGTCAGAAAACAGATTATTGTGAGTTATTTATTATGTTGGAATACTCACAGAAGAAAATATTCGTCTATCAATGCTTTTTTGGCTAAATTTTTCCTACACCAAAATTTTCTTATTCTGGCAACACCTTCGTCGACTAAAAGAGTCAAAATCGCAGCAAGCAATGAATTCTGCGATAGTATTTCTACGAATGAGAAAAGTATTAAATCGAAGGTAAAAAGTGTGAGTTCGTTTCCGTAGTACAGAACATTGTCAAAAGAATGTCCGTTGTCGTTGAAAAATATTCCTTTCTCTTCCGTGTTGCCCAGTTCGATATCAAGAAGAGCTTCTATGAAGAGTTTGTCTTTTACTTCGTAGTCCAAGTCTTTGAGTGCATGTTCAATGAAAGCAGCTAAGAACCGGTTGATTGTGACATAAGTCACCATAATACTATCTCCTGTACCCCCACTATTTCCTCCCTTTAGCTGTTTCTTGAGAAGAACCCGCGAAACCCCTCTGTGGCCAGAAATCTTGTTGAAAAAAGATTTGTAGATGGTTTTGAGCTTGTGGGGTATGTGAATTTGGAAGGTTTGATGATCTGATGCAGGAACTAAGCCACGATGGCCCACCATGTCTTCTTCTTCTCGTCGTAAGTGTCTGCGCAGTGTTGCCATGTCTGTGTCAGAAAACCCATGCGCTGACCTGCCATGGATGTAGAAACCGTAGTTATCTAGCGCTAGCACAAACACACTTATGTTGGCCAAGGAACATATATCAACGAATTCTTGTATGAAATTCTTAATGTACCTCTCGTAGAGTCCTCCCATAATCAAAAGTTGGCTCACATAAATTACGACGTAAACTATAAATGAAACTGCGAACCGGAACACTTTGTCTTCTGATACAGACGGGGACGTTTGCGTTGTTCCTGGCTCCTTCAGTGCCCAGTGTTCGAGCCCACAAACTTTGAGGAAGAAAATCACTAGACACAGCTGTAATAGAATACTAGTTTTTCTAATAGTTTGGATCTCCAACCACTTATTTGCCACAAAATAGGTCCTCCATGCACTTACTGAAAAGATCGTTTGTTTCTGTACCCTCGGTTGCTCCCAATCAATCAGGAAGATGTCTACTGTGAAATGGTGCCACATCATGTTCAGTACTTCTACAATTTTTAAGGGGAACGCAACTATGATGTAAGTTCGTACTATGTAATGGAGTCTGGCTGAGGGAAGCAGGCTGTGAGGCACCGCCTGCCACTTGTAGTAAACGAATGATTGCACTGCAGTAATCGATATCACGAAGAAAAACACGTTGGCCAAGTGGCCGCAAGCTATGATGCACAAGTGCAGCACTGCGACCAAGTCGATGGCTCTGTGTCCTGACCTTTTTATGTACGCCCAAGACCGAATGATCGACCACAGCGACGACACTGAGAACAGCACGGCGAAAGCAATATCCACGTTCCTCTTGACGCTGTCTGGCCCCACGAAGTCGACCTTGAAAGTGACTCGTACCGGTTTGTCCATGGAAACGTCGTCGCCAATTATTTCCCCGTAGGACAAAATCAGAAGTGGAATCTGGACGACTCCTGGGTCCGAACCGCTCCGTATGTTGAACCTCAACACCACAGACTTGAGATAACGTATGAGAGTAGGAAATTGCGTGTTCCGCCTCGATTGGATAGCATTTGCGTTTTCTACTACAAAAGCTCGCCTAGTTAGTTGCCATTGAGCCATGTCCAGCCGGTTGGAGTATTTTTTCCTCATCCTGTAATTCAAATTCAACAATGGAATAGACTGCAACATTGTTTGATTCCCGTTGTCGTATTTTATGTACACATCGTAGAAGAACGGTTCGTTGTTTTGAAGTATGTCTTTTATAGGTACGTAGCAATCTTGTAAGAAATCAGCCAAATACCTTATTTTCATCAAAGGTTTATTCGTTGGGCAGAGCTGAAACTCTTTGAAGCCTTCGACGTACCCCAACCAGGTTCCATTCAAAGACCACTTACTGAGAACGATTTTGACGTAGCTTGTCTCCATGTCGCTCATCATCGTGAATTTGGTTTTTACTTTCCTTTTATTCAAAATAGAAATCGCTTCGCTCTCTGGGTAATAAATCCACGGGATGGCTCCGTTCTGAGGTGCCGATTTCTTCAAGTCTTTCAGAATTTTGCAAGGTCCTCCCGGCACCGTGTCCTGGTACATACTCAAAACGCACATATTTGCGAGATATTCGCACCGTTCCGGTATGAACAATTTGCACCCGTACGCGGCGTATTGTAGGTAGTGTTTCAATAACGGGGATACGACTTTCTCAACGTCGTAGTCAATTTCGTACGATTCTTGATTGAAGCCGAATGGAGTGAACAACGTGTTTTCCACGCATTCGTTGTCAGGGAGTGAGACGTGTGGTCTGCTCTCGCAACTACAGTTTTTTCCTGGTATAAGACAAGCTACGCATCGTCTTCGGTCGCTCGAAGGTTTGGTACCTGGAGTGCACTTGATGCAATACGCCTCAGCCAGCTGAGTACCGTCGATGGTTCTTTCTACCACAATGCTGTCTTCTCCGCACTCACATTTCCCCGTTTCCGCGGACAAGTGCTGTTTTGCGCACTTGATGCACGTTCTCTGCTCTGCATCAGGGTAAGCACCTTTCGGACACGCCGAACACCACAAATTCCCTTTGGAGTCTCTGAATTTCTCTACGCTCTGGTCGTTGCAGGTGCACGAGAATTTGTCCTGCGTCGAGATCAGGAGCTTTTTGGTGTCACAACGTTCGCACTTGAGGTTCGCCACGTTGAAAAATTCGTTCTTGTCGCAGGACGAGGGACCTGTGAAGTTGTAGGTGTCCAACACATCCACACTAACACACCCTGAGCTCCACAGAGTCAAAACACACACAATTAGCAGATTCATCGCACCTTGAACACATTGAAAAGTTCACCAGTCAACCCTTAATTTCATGAAAACAACTTGGCAAATACTTGAAACTATCAACATAGTTGCACTGATTCGTCAAATCTTCGAAATACCAAACATTTGTAAACCAGAAACGGGCTACAGTAGGAATACTGGTGGAAGTTTATTATTATGTTTTATGGATGTTGTCGGTGGAGTCGACCAGCTGTCACTTGTTTGGTTCTGGTTGCTAGGATACGACGTGCGAAACAAGCTGTCCTCTGCTCTGCTTCATGTGGTTCATTAAATACCTCTCGTACTGCCATCTTAAGCTAGAAAACCTTACCTCGAATAAAATTTCGGGTTGTAGCAATTTTATTTCAGTTATTTACCTTCCGCATTTAGTAATTTACTGGATGCATTAAACGGTAGGTCCTCTAGCTCCCAGTGTTTTTGAACGAACATTTTGGAACATTTACTTATTTTCAAAAACTGAGACCCCTTGTTCGCTTATTACAAGCTTTTGATCTGTGTTTCTCGAAGATCACAGCGCTCATATCCTAGAAGAGGGGTACAAGTCCAAAATTGTGATTTTCGGGAAATCGCGTTCAAAGTTTTACATTCAAACAAATAGCTATATCTCCATGACAACACGTCAATATTTGGGGAAAATGTTCCCGTACTAATGCGTTTACAGCTCATGGACCGAAATTATTCTTTTCGCTAGTAATGAAGGAGTGGGAGGAATATTTTTGTCAAATTTCTTCGATTTTTGGTGTTGTTCCCTTTTTTCGTGGACAATATTTCTTTATTTCAGAGATGTCATTTTTTTTCATGGACGATTTTTATTCTTTCCCAAATGATTAATTTGGTTATAAATGAGAATAATCATGACTTTATAAGTGTATAAAACGAGAATTAAATTCGTTTTATTTTTCCGACAACTCCCAATCTAATAAATTTTATTAGATTGGGAGTTGTCGGAAAAATAAAACAGATTGAAAACGGAAGATATTTATAATTCTGTCTCCAAAAATATTCATAAGTAATTGAAACAGCTTCTTAAAATTTATAATCAAAGATAACCAACGTGTGATTTCGAGTTCAACCCCCCCCCCCCCCCCCCCCGCCCATCACACCATTCCTTCTTCAACGGTGCCAGTACAACCAGTACAACTTTCATCGGTAGTTTCGGTAGGTAGTCCTTGGGAGTAGATATTCAAGGTGAAACACACCAGTGGCACCACTAATTTGTTCTATGGTGTCAAAATTTATAGTTCATGAAAATACTAAGGTTTATTCATAAAGATTCAAAGCTTGGGTACCATTAATAATCCCTAAATGAACCAAAATATCGAAAAATCGCAATTTTGTGAATATTATCCCTCCACTGGTCTCTTCCTAATGAGAATTTCAGTACTCTGGCGACTTAATGTTAGTCAGTTAGTTATCTGAGTCGAAAAAAAAAACACGCAAATCGGTTGAAATTGAGGAGTAGGTAGCGCGCTCAACGTGCTGTCATAATGAGCCTTACTTTCACTAAATAACCCATCGTTCATCCTCCGTTTACTCTAATCTCAAAATTCCAGCAATGTAGTGCAAAACTAGATAGATTTGCCCGTCAAACAAAAAATGAACACTCAAATCAGTGGGAAATTGTGGTTTGGGCGAAATACGCAAGATTATGCTTTAAAAAAAAAATTTAATAGTTTCTACTCCCCCCCTCCTTCAAGGCAAAATGGATGACGTAGTCCACAGCGCTAGATAAATTTTAGCGTTGAACAAAGGAGGAACCATGCGAATCGGTTGGGGAATAATGCCTGGACAAACACAAGAGACACAGACTGATGCATTTTCTTCCGTGGATTTGGGTTTTCAAAGTGTTCAAAGGTTATTTTGTTTTCCGTCGAGTGTTGTCCACCTTTAACCCAGATAAATCGCATATTCAAGGACGCCCAAGTCTTACAACGTCCTAGAAACACAAGTAGGTAACCATCTACCTACCTGCTGTTAAATAGCCACAGCATGATGGATGAAATAATTAGGAAACCGTTTAAATTATTATAATTGTGATTATTATTGCAATTATTATTTTTCTGTAAAGCTCACCAGTCAACTACCTTCTTGGGACAAGGTCAGGAGGGGGGTCCTTTGGGCTAGGCTCGAGAAAACGAAGTGTTCTGATAAATTGCACAATAAACATGCATTTATCATTGTTGATCGTCTTGATTGTGATAGTAGTCTCCAAAAAATTAACACTAGGTTTCTTTAATTGAGAAGATCACTTAATAGAGGCGATACGTCCTCTTTAGAGGGTAGCACTGGGCTTTGTGCCTGTCTTCTGCAAACGTAGGTGGCTCCATCGAACAAAGAACTTTCAGCATTCAGGCGGAGGGGGAATGAGCTAGGCTTAAGTTTGTCTTCTAGGGATGAAAAACAGCACTTCCACTACCCAAAACTGTTCCTAACTCAAAAATGACATTTTTGGACTTGTACCCGTCTTCTAGGATATGAGCGACAGGTTTTCCTGTGACCCTGTCGATCGTACATTTGTATTTCTAGTCGTTCACCTGACATAACTTATTCTTAATGAATTAAATAATAACGTATAGCAAACATTTTATTTGAAAAAAATAATTTGAGAATAAAATAAACAGATAGTCTACTATAAATTTAAATTGAATTCAAAGATATTGTATAAATAAGAGTAAAAGAAAAAGCTGCAAATTATTACACAAAGGTTTATTATGTTTCGATGTAAATTCCTCGCCTGCAAAGAACACAGGTTTGCCTCTGTCACTACCTACCAACCATATTTTCGCTTCACAATCACGTTTATTTCCAAAACCCGCTAGAGACGTGTGTGGGTGCCTTCATTTGGAAATTTAATTACTGGTTGCTGAGGAGGCAAAACCGAGTACAACTCGAAGAAACGAACATTTTGGTCAGCCAAAATTTCTACAGAGATTTAGGCCTTCGCCTGCCCTCCAATGAACAGTAGTTGAAAAGAAAAAAAAAGCTGCAAATTATAACACAAAGGTGTATTATTTTTGACATTTTATGTCTTTACTATGGCACATAAATGAAAAATCGTCACGCGGGGATCGTCACGCGGGGAGCGTTACGCGGAAATTTCTGATGATTTTCACGTACAACCAATCGTTCCTAGGGAAAACTAACTTCCTCATTTTCCACCCCACAAAAATCGTTCACCACTCATTGGAAAGCTCTCAATTTATTAAACATAAGACATAAAATGTCTCTCGTGGTTGCGTACTTGTACGAAAGCTGTATCCACCGTTTGTTTTAATATAAATTCTAACTGGTTTATTGGATTTTCGGATTCTACGTACCTTGAAACGTAAAACATCAAATTTTTAGGGGGGTTGAAAAATTTTTTTTTCTTGCTCGATTCTTCTATGTAAGATCACTCTCCTGCAAAGAACACAGATTTGCCTCTGTCACTACCTACCAACTATTTTCGATTCACAATCAAGTTTATTTCTTCAAAATAAACGCTTCACTCTCAATTCGAAAAAATAGGGACTTGTGGGTCCCTCCTTTTGAAAATTTACAAGTGAACGGAGATTAGGCCTCTTTTGCAATTCACACTCGTGTTTCTGATCATAAGTCTAACTCTAAAGTTCTTATAGGGAGCGAGCGGTTTATCCTACAGAGCTCTGGGTGGTTTCATTCAATTATAAAAATTCAATACTATTGTAAATTGATGAAAAACGTACCTTGAAACGTAAACCAACAAATTTTGAGGGAGGAAGAGTTAACAATTTTTTTGTTTGGTCAATTCCAAAGGTTCAATTTAAACCAAAATGAAGGGGTTTGTTGAACGTTCTCGACATTTCAGTTAGGTACCTAGTGTTATTCCGAAGTGGTTCAGATTGCTCCAGAAATCCTTTCAGCTTTTGGGTATGATTGATTACAGGTACTTCAAAATATGGAGTTGCTGACTTGATTAGTTTCAAGGATAAATTTTGAAGTCCTTTTCAGAATCATTCTTGTTTCTTCATGGAGAGGAGTACGGGTTCAAATCTGACCTCGACCATAACTTTCTAATAAGACCGAAATACAAATACTGACAAAAGAAGTAATAATAAGTGGAAGCCATGCTTTTGAATAAAAAATGACGAAGAGCCGAATACAAATACAATTACTAGTCAAGAAAGGAACATCTCGAAAGATAGTACTGTTTTTTTTTGTTTTGTTTAGGAACATGAGATTGGTACCCCAATTGCCGTAAGAATTTTTGAGATACATCCTGTTCCTTAGCGTTTTTAGATGAGTGTCCTGGAGTGGTTTTTGCATAATCATATGAAGGAGATAATGAAAATCGCCAAAATTTGACATACCTACCCACTTTTTGCTTAGGACGGCCACGTAAGTCCCTTCCTACTTGGTGACAGGCAACTAGTTATCTATTTCTAATTTGAACACATTTTTTCCGTTCTAGCGTGATTCCCGTACTGGTCAATTATTTGTTTACTTGTCTGTCTGTTAAAAAACAACGATTTTTCGGGCAAAAAACAGAAATTAATCAAAACTATTGTAATTTTAACCGAATTTCCAGAAAGGGAGGCAGAGATGGGCGAATTCTTTTTCATAAATACGATTATGAATACAAATCATATCTGCGACTTTATGATTATCACAAATTCTTATAGGATTTTTCACGCAGAATTGAATGAGACCAATACCAGGTCGCTACGATCAATTGAATAGAAAGTACGACGAAATTTCCGGTAAAAATCATAATTTTTAATGATTTCCAGTGTTAATCGTTTAAAATAATACGATTTTCTGCGGACATTTCGTCGTACTTTCTATTTGGTTGGTCGTAGCGACCTGATATTGGTCTCATTCGATTCTGCGTGAAAAATCCTGTAAGAATTGGTGAGCGTTTCGAATTTTTGACGTGACAACGTCTTATAAATTGGTTTACCGGGAGACACTTCAAGAAACTGCGTTACGCTCCGCTCACGGAGGGGGTGCAGCTCGGCACTCCCTAAAGGCGGGCGGCCCCTCCCCTTCCCTGGCACTCACTCCCCCCCCCCACCCATGGGAAATACCTACTACCTACGGGAAATACCTACTCTGTGCAACTTGACAAAGAATTTTATTTTATCCTTCTTCCTACTATACGAATGAATGTTAACATTAAAATTATTTTACCTCTCAAAGTCGTTGTCACGTAAAACTTTCGCCCGTATACCGACTTTACAGGCAACAACACAGGGTTTTTTTAAAATTATTTTGGCAACTTTAGGGAATAAATACGACCAAAATTGCGGTAAAAATCATAATTTTTTATGATTTTTAGTGCAAATTGTAAAAAAAATACGGTTTTCAGCGGAAATGTCGTCGTAGCTTCTATACGGTTGGTCGTAGCGACCTGGTATTGGTCTCGTTCGATTCTGCGTGAAAAATCCTATAAGAATTTGTGAGCGTTTCGAATTTCGATTGATTATTTTGACAATGTTAGGTTAAAAATATGTCCAGAGTTCGGGAGAAAACCATAAAAAAGTATGATTTTCAGGGAAAATCGTAAAAAAAATTGATTTTTGGGGAAATCATAGAAAAAATCATAAAATCGTATTCAAAATACGAATATGGGGGAAAATCGTATTCAACGTGTGAATACGATTGTATTCGTATTCATAATCCTAAAGTCGCAGATATGATTTGTATTCATAATCGTATTTATGAATAAGAATTCGCCCATCTCTAAAGAGTAGTCTTTAGACCACCCCAACGAGATTTGTAAACTAACATGAATTCCTTTGAACTAGGATTTCTCAGTTTCTATTTGTCTTCAATTTTGATGGTCTTTTGGTTCAGACAGTAAGGCAATTTATTTTTTATTTTGAAATTCAACTTCAACTGAAAAACGATCTCGTAAAATCGGCTGATCTTTGACAAATGAGTTGGCCTCTTTTGTAACTGAAATAGAACTGAAGATTCACTGTCAAATTCATTTATGTAAAATTTGATTATAACAACGAATGTCAGTACACAGGGTGTCACCATTCGGGCAGGATTAGATTCTACTACTCATTTGCAACAAAAAATGTTCAATCCCTCAGATCGTCTTACCCGGAGCGCTGATCTCGTTGAAAAAATTCATGTTTTTTCTGCTTTCAAACACAAATTTCTGTAAAAACCCCCGGTTTCATCATAGAAACGACTATACCGTTGGAAAGCTGAGATTTTTGCGCATCTTTTAGGCCTGCAGGTAAAAATTTACGTGCCGGATTACAGAACCTTTGAGATTTTGAAAAAAGTAGAAATTTCCAAGATTTTACCAACTTTTCGCTTCAGGTACAATTTTCACCCGTTTTCCCAATTTAAAAAAATGTTTTTTTCCATCAAGGAGATAGAAAATTTTACGCCTTTTCCAATGGTGTGATCAGATTTAAATTTTCATGAAAATTCGATGAGTTATAGCCGTTTTACTGAGATAAGGTTGAAAACACTGAAAAAATCTTTAAAGTGAAATAACTCGAAAACGAAGCCTATAAAAAAAAATGCAGAGGCATTTTTTGTTGCAAATTAGTAGAAGAATCTAATCCTGGCCAGTGGTGCGACCGAAAGGGTGATTATTTATCATTTATACAATAAGGTACACCGGGGTAAGTGTCAATTCGGGGCAAGTGGAGCCTAGGGCGAAATTAGCGCTCCAGACGGAGGGTAGCTGAACTACCTTAGCAGGAAAACTACATCAATAACCTAAACTTCGTTGCAGGTATGATGGCAGCCCTGACAGTTCACGTGGTTAGATGTGAGAAAGGTTATTGTCATTCAGTGTTCATTTAGCTTGCTCATAGACCTTGGTTGTTTTTCACTTGTTGACCTGTGCCAGTCTCATTTCTCGAGGAAGTGCTCAACATTTTGTGGTAAGTCCTTCCATGATAGTTGCTTGAACTGATGTAGAAGTTTGGTTGCGATATTTACACGTGGGGATTGATAATTTGTGGCTTTCCACAGTTTTTCCTACCCGTGGGGTAAGTGGATTCTACAAAACCAGGGTAAGTGGAAAGCCACAAATTATCAATCCCAACGTGTAAATATCACAACCAAACTTCTACATCAGTTCAAGCAACTATTATGGAAGGACTTACCATAAAATATTGAGCACTTCCTCGCGAAATGAGACTGGCACAGGTCAACAAGTGAAAAACAACCAAGGTTGTTTTTCAACAAACAAGCAAGCTAAATGAACACTGAATGACCTTTCTCACATCTAACCACGTGAACTGGCAGAGCTGCCATCATACCTGTTAAGATTAATCTCGTTATTTTGTAAGTTCTATTTTGTTCAAGCAACGTGATATTTCAAATAAAGAAAATAATTTTCTGGTCTATTTTTCTTGCGCTATTTCAATGCCACTTGCCCCGTTCATTTTCTCATCAGTTCAGCACGGAATTGGGCCGGGTTTCCACTTACCCCGCACAGACCAGGGCAAGTGGAAACCCGACGGGAAATTTTAAAACTGATCTTGTGGAAGACTGATTGAAGTCATTGGATTTCTAATTTGGGCCGTCGATATAGGATGGTTTGGAGAACAAATTATGAAAATTGGAACGAAATTAGTGGAAAATTGATGATTTGGTGAAAGTTCAAAGTGGAGCTAATGAAATCCTAGGCTCTACTTACCCCGGTGTACCTTAATGAGGAATTTCACCGATTTCTGTGTGCATTTTTCCTGAATAGTTAATCGTGTGGGATAGATGAAAATCGGGCTGATTTCGGAAAATAAGTCTCCTGTTATTTTTGGGAGACAATAAAAATTTTTAATTTCATAACTAACCGGGAAAACAGACGTGCAGCGGGAACGCTCGCTGATTGGGCTGTTCGGATCGCCGTCTCCTCCCAGTGTTGCCCATTGGGTAAACGAAATCGTGTTTTCTAAGAGAAAAGTTATCAAACAAAAACAGAGGAAACCTAATTTTCCCCATCTCGCTTTTTCTATTTTTTTCTTCAGTTTTTCGATTTCGAACTTTACTGTTTCGTGAAATTTTGCATCTGGGGACTATGGATTTCTCGATCTCAGCGCTTCAAGCGGCCATAAATGAACTATTCCAGCATGACGTCATTTTCCCGGTTTTTTTAAACATTCGTATTTTCTACACTGTTTTGTTTATTCGTAAATTAGGAAGTTCGGGCTGAAAGTTTGCCTTAGGGGGTTTTTAGAGGTGCTGAATCCGATTTTGGGGTCAAAAATAGGAAATTCCGACATGGTGAAATTCCTCATTTTTCTCCTTATTTATCATTATTTACCTTTCTTGATTATTTATCATTTATGTTTTTTCAACATGTTACTAAAAATTTGTTGATCAGGAGTAAACCAAGCGATGTATTTGTGTGCAAAATATCCAAAAATTTTTGTATCCAAAATAGTGTGGAAAAGTGTAACTATATTAATCATCATTGCTGATAGTTTTTTATAAAGTTACTTAATGAGTTAGTTCAAAATACTTCATTCATTCCTTCTCCTGGTATTCAACTGAAACTAGACAGAGTGAAAAACTTGATACTCCATAGATTGACAAAGAACACATCGTGACGCTCAAATCTGATTTTTGAAACCGAAAACCACTTCAGAAAAGTTATTTGGCTTGTCCAGTACCACAACATTTCTATATACAAGGGAGAGGCTAGAGAAAGAAGCGCATTATTTCAGTCCAAAGTAGTTTATTCAAGTCGAATCAAATATTTTGTAAACTATAAACTGAAAAAGTGTAATTTTAATTATTACCAACAATATAATTTTTACAAAACAGGTGCCATGAGATGGTTTTAAACGTTTTGAACTCATTCATTGATAGGTTTCAAAGTTAGCGAATTGTTGTAATGACTAATCGTTATTAACAAATCGTGTACAATAATTAAGCATTATTTCTAAATAAACTGTTGTATTTCAGTAGTATCAAATAAAATTATGATTTCATATTTTAAAAAACTCGCCGCTTTCAAACTCGTAAATTTGGTCGCTGAAGGTCTCATTCAGAGCGCTTGAAGTCTCTTATCAAATTCGATTATTTTTAATCCCGTAATTTTGATGAAAGTTCAGCTCTGGTTACTCAAGTATTCTTCGTGAACTTTTTTATGGGCGTCGTACATCTTTTGCAGTTTTTTCAGTTGATTTTTGCCGATTTCTTTGCCCTTTTCGTCGTGCGTTGGCATCCCTTGGGCGTCGAAAGCCGAAAATTTGTCCATCATAGTCTTGAAATATTCTTGGGGCGGAACTTTTTTCAGGGCTTCTTTCTGCTCGAGGTCTTTTTGCCTCTTCAGTTTGAGGAGTTCTTTCTGTTCGTCGGCTTTCATTTTCATTTCTCGTTCCCTTTCCAGTTGTTTTGGGTCGAAGAGTTTGACGGCGCACCCCGACGCGTCTTCTTTGTCTTCCAATCTGACTCCCAACGGTGGCAAAGTTTGGTCTCTGAGCTTGTCGCAGGTTTGTAGGATTTTGACGGCTTTCAGCTCTCTGGCGATGTCGCGCACTTCGTTCCTGAAGCTCCCCAGGATCCTGAGATAAGGCATTACCGTGCCTTCGAAATCGGACTGCTGCGACGATATTGGGAAACCGATGCATTCCTTGTCCTCAACAGCTCCAAACATCGTCATCAATCCTGTAACGTAAGCTGCCACTCTTCTCAGCAGGCTGATATCAACTGTCCCCTTGGAAACGCTCAAATTGCAGCAGGAAATGCACTCGCGAATCTTGTCCAACACCGTCCTGGTATCGACGTTGTCACAAAGAGCGTTGTGAATTTTCTCCTTGGTCGCCAAGAAAATATTATTGAGCTCCAAATCTTCTACCTGCCATTTCTTGAATTTCGTTAAATGTCCATTAGTCATTTTGGTTTCGCTCAAGTCTTTCACGGTCATGAAGAACTCATTCAACATTTTTTCATATCCCACAGCGTGTTCCATGGTGTTGTCGCTGTAGTCCAAGGTTTCTTTCCAAGAGTGCATGAGGAAAGCTAAGCGGAGCTGCCTAGCCGTGTACTTCTTCAACGCATCTTTGATTGTAACGAAGTTTTTGAGGGATTTCGACATTTTGCATCCTGCAATCGTCAAATGGCCGGAATGCAAGAAGTATTTCACCCAGTCGTCGGACTCGAAATAGGCCTCAGCTTGAGCGATTTCGTTGTCGTGATGAGGGAACTTCAAGTCGACTCCGCCCGTGTGGATGTCCAATCCTTCGCCGCAAATAGCCGACGCCATGACTGAACATTCAATGTGCCACCCAGGCCTCCCTTTGCCCCAGGGGCTGTCCCAGCTGGGTTCACCGGGTTTCGACGCTTTCCACAGTGCGAAATCAAGCTCCGATCTTTTATCTTTGGACGCAGAAAGCTCTCCTTCACCTTCAGCTAACTTGGCAGCATCTCCAAGAGCTTCTGGTACTAATTTGGCGTACGTGTGTTTTCCGGAATTCTTGAATTTCGATATGCTGAAGTAGACTGATCCGTTAGACTCGTAAGCGTAACCGTTATCAATAATTACTTTGATGTAATCAACGATTTCTGGCACATATTCGCTCACCCTCGTCAAAACGTCCGGAGGTTGAACATTCAAAGCGGCCATATCCTCGTGGAATTCTTCTTCGAACTTCTTGGGCACAGTAGTGAAAATTGAGTTATCCGAAACTGTGGAACCTTGGTCTTTATCCAACCAGGAACTGAACGGATTTCGTGCGGCGACCAGAAAATTGTCTAACGCTTGCGTGGTGTCGTCGCCACCGCCTTTTTCCAGAATTTTTTGCAAGGGGTCTAAAGCTGAGTTCATATTTTGCTTCCATCCCTCGTAGACGGCTCTCAGAGCTGGATCGTGAGTGTTCTTTATGAGATCTCTCACGTGTAGGACAACTCGAGCTCCATCGCCCAGAACTTTATCCACGGTTCGGTTTTGTTTGACGTAATTCTCGTACAAATAGTCTTGACGAGCTTTCTTGATAATTTTGTCGTCTATGTCGGTGATGTTCATAACGTAGAACACGTCGTAACCGAAGTATTCGCTCAATACTCTCCGCAAGATGTCAAATGAGATGTACGATCTAGCGTGTCCCATATGAGACGTATCGTACACTGTCGGACCGCAGCTGTACCAATTAACTCTCCTCCCATTTTTCGGTACGAACGTTTCTTTCTCTTTACTGAAAGAATTAAAAACTTTTAAACCGGTCTCCGGCATGTTACTCACTTCTCAGCTCGGCGATGTTCGTTGGGGATTCCGTGAGACCTTCAAACTAACTCGGTTCGTCTTCAACCTTCACGGAAAACAACTCTCACTGCCTGAAAGGAGAAGTTCAGCACATAAAATCTTATTGTTTGATAACTCTACAACAATATTTTATAAAGTTTCGACTGTTTGTATTCGTGATTCGTAATGTTATGGAACAGGAAGGTTATAACACGTAAGGCGCCCGTGGCAAAATGGCGGACGGCAGTGTTTGCACTGAGAAGTTATTCAACAAAATTCACAATTTTTCTCTTTTTTAGATGATCTGTCATCTACTCCTATACACACTAATTTATAAAAAATAATAACATATTCCTACTTATTAAGATCGACGTCAAAAAAGATTTTGATGTGGTTTTTAATTGCATGGATACTTTACTCCATCGATCCAGTCATCCGTCTGCGAAGTCCCGCCGATTTTCGAAGAAGGTAGGTAGGTAAAGTTGGCATCGAATTCAACTGTTAGGAAACTTCTCAATTTACTTGTATCGCGGACTGATATTTTAGGTACCGGGGTTCTTCACAGATTTAAAAGACTCTGTGATGAGTTTTGAGTTTACAACAAATACCTACCTATAGCCCAGTCAATTTATACATCTGACATTGCAAATGCGTCGGTATCTACGATGTCTTATTATAATATAATAACATATAATAAGAGATATTATCTCTTATTATATGTTATTAGGACTCTTGAAGGTAGTTTACCCCAACTTAAAAACCCAGTGCTACTGGGGCTCAAAAATAGTCATAGCTGAAGCAATATATCATCTACCTACGTGCTATCGAATTGACTTAAACTTACAGCTTTAGTTTTGTGTATTGCTTCCGAGTCTACCAAGGTAGCGGAAGCTTTTTTTTCACTTTTCAAGGTTGAAAAAAAAAAATTCTCTAAAATCGAAGTTTCCACTCGCGTTTTACGTTTTAGACTTTCCTGAACAAGTTTGGTTCCGTGTCTGTCTGTCTGTCAGTCTGTGTGTCTGTCTGTCATGAAATCCTTGCCACAGCCATAACTTCTACATTTTCCACCCGATTTCGATGAAACTTTCAGGGATTGCGCGGGTTGGCCTGTAGATGGTCCCCTATGAACATCATCACCCGCGGACTGATAGTAGCCGCTGCGCATGCGCAAACGTGTATTTCCTTGTAACGGCCATAACTTCTACATTTTTCACCTAATTTTGATGAAATTTTCAGAGATTGTGCGTATTGGGTTGTAGCAAGTCCCTTATGAGAATCATCGCCCTCGAGTATTTTATTTTCTGTAATTAGTAGTTCTCTTGTTAAAATGATTTACTTACTATGTTGATTATGAATTGGGCGTAAAAAAATAAACAGACATTAGATCTTTACTTCCACGATATCTTCAGGAATTGTGCGGGTTGACCTTCCAGGTTCTAATTAGTAAATTGAAAAACAAAAGCATTTTTCTTCCAAGAGCCGCTCCTATTGAATCTGACCTCTGACGCCCCAGTTCACTTGTTAATGCCACAGTAGGTAAGAGCTATCGCCTTTGACCCTAAAGAGCCCTTTAGCAACCCTTCTGGCTCTTTTTGCTTCCTCACTACCGAAGGTAGGGAAGCTTTGTATTCGTGAAAGAAGTGAAAAAAAAAAATGTCCTCCAAAATCAAAATTTCCACTTGCTTTTTGCGTTTTAGAGCTTCCCGAACAATTTTGGTTCCGTGTCTGTCTGTCTGTCTGTCGGTCTGTGGTCAATCCTTGTCCCGGGCAAAACTATACTAACCTGTGGTCCGATTTTGATGAAATTTTCAGGGATTGTGCGGGTTAGGTCCTAGACGGTCCCCTATGAATTTCAGCACCTTCGGACCAATAGGAGCGAGTGCGCATGCACAAACGTGAATTTCCTGGAACCTCGGTTTCTCGGTTTTCAATGAACCGATTTTGCTCAAATTTGGAGGTTAGTTAGGGACTAACTTCTAAGAGACACCCTATAAGTTTCAATAAAATTGGTCAAGCAATAGCCGCTGCGCATGCGCGAACTTTAAATTTATTGTTACAACCAAAACTCCGCAACTATTCAACCAATTTCGATGAAATTTTCAGGGATTGTGTGGGTTAGGTCCTAGACGGTGGACCGCTAAATAAAATTCTACGTTGAAAATACAAATATCATACTACTCGTGCCCACACTTCCAGGTTCCCGTGTAAATTGCTTCTTTTATTGTGTGATCAAATGTTGTGGTCTGCAGGTCAATTAATGTTGAAACCAAATTGACCCCTCATCACAGTCTCTTTTGCATCTTTCAATAACTCTTTGAATCGTAATTTTTTCGCCAACTGATTCTATACGTCCATGTTACAATGAGTGAGGAAGCTATACTGCCCACCCAACTTGGCAGACTTTTTTTGCTACTATGCATCGGATTATCCATACAATCTGGTTGTGGATACGAGGAAGCTATGTGCCGCACCCACTTGGCAGACTTTTGTTTCTCGGCTTCATTAACGAATTTGGAACACAACTCTTGGTTTATTCAACGAACTTCTTATTAAACACTAGGTAGGAACCTACTTAGTTATCTGCTTATTGGAAACAACACAACGAAAACTTTTGTGTTTGTTTTTCACGTACGAAGTGCCTACTAAGAAGTACCGTTGTGTCTCATGCAAAGATTACTTCGAATACTTCCATTCACATTGGTTTTCTCCCCTATGGCGTGCCTCCGAACGTTCTTCATTCTTCTCAACTCGAGTATAATAGTGTTTAAAATTGTTTCTGTCGATTACTGGGAAATTTTCTGAACAAATTTAAACGCTGTTTCCTGATTGCCGATTCGGAAAGAACGAACGTGAGGTAATACGAGAAAAGTGCTGAGAAATTGAGTAGGTTCCTTCTTGTCGCATTGTACCGAAATGTTTAATGATAAATTACGTTTTCCGAAAAGTAGGTTGTATGGATCTGAAAGTAGGTACCGATGGCATGTTCCATGTATCATGTGTATACTTAACCATTTTTGAAATAATCTGGGTGTCACAGCTCCTTGAGGCAATGGTTAGGATCTCTACTCGTTAGGGGACTTGCAATGTAATCAATTAATTAATTAATTTATTTTTAAAAACCTGCAAATTATCACAACGGTTATCTTTCAATATCTTTCAGTCTTTGAAGAATATAGCTTTTCCATTATTAGCACTTACTGTATGTACTAGGCAGGTTTAACAATCCAGTTTACTTTGGCAGTAACTTCCTACCTGCTAAACATCGTTATCGCAAAGTTGTAGGTGCCTTCAATATGGAATATGATTATTGTTTGTTGAAGATGCACAATTGGATGACATGAAATTCTATTCGAAACGAAAATATTTGTTGGTTTACGTTTCAAGGTATGTAGAATCCGAAAATCGAAGAAAATTTTTCCGTCCGTTTTTTCTTTTCACTTTTTTCACTTAGCAACCCTGGGGCCCTATTCTGATTCACTAAACGCACCAGTCGCTAACTTAACCACCGGATTGCTAACTGAAGCGACATGGATATTATAAACTCAATAGTGTTTCCGATTCATTTTCCAAGAGATTAGTACCGTTAAAATTTACCAATTAAGGTGAATGAACACTTTTTGGAAACGGGAGAGGGAGGGGAATAGATGTATAAATGAATAGATTAGGTTTATTTGTTACACCCCCCCCCCCCATAAACAACTAAAATTCGAACTTATGACGTAATAAGTTGGAATTGAAAAAAGTTAGAAAATGAAAATGTACCTATCAAATATAATCAAGTGAGTACTCTTTTTTCATGAGATTCAAGGCGATGTGAGGGCTCATAATCTGGAAGTATTAAATTTTTTACCCCCACCCCAAATGTAAATATAGAAGGTATGTTAGGTATGCTAGAATCAAATCCTCCACATAAAAAATCGAGTGGGTACTTTTTTGAAACAGGGTGATCAGGAGATTCACATTTTGGTAGAATTACATTTTTTACCCCCACCCTAACATACAGTATGTTAGGTATGCTAGTTCCAAATCCTCCACATAAAAAATCGAGTGGGTACTTTTTGGAAACAGGGTGATCAGGAGATTGAAATTTTGGTAGAATTACATTTTTTACCCCCACCCTAACATACAGTATGTTAGGTATGTTAGATCCAAATCCTCCACATAAATAATCGAGTGGGTACCTACTTTTTGGAAACAGGGTGGGAGTAAAAATGTAATTCTGCCAAAATGTGAATCTCCTAATCATCATGTTTCCAAAATGTATCTACACGATTTTTTTTGTGGGGGATTTGGATCTAACATAGGTACCTAACATACCTACTGTATGTTAAGGTTAAGCATTTAATTCTACCAAAATGTGAATCTCCTGATCACCCTGTATCCAAAAAGTACCCACTCGATTTTTTATGTGGAGGATTTGGAACTAGCATACCTAACATACTGTATGTTAGGGTGGGGGTAAAAAATGTAATTCTACCAAAATTTGAATCTCCTGATCACCCTGTATCCAAAAAGTACCCACTCGATTTTTTATGTGGGGGATTTGGTACGAGCATACCTAACATAATGTATGTGTGGGGTGGGGGTAAAAGATATAGTACCCCTAAATGCAGAATAATGGTCCCCTATACAGGGTGTAAGCCTAACTGGTCTGCCATACGGTACCAGTCGATTCTACAACTAATTTGCAACAAAAAATGTCCCTTAGCGATTTTCTTTTAAACCCTTCGTTTTCGAGTTATTTTAACTTTAAACTTTTTTTTCGTGATTTTGACCTTATGTCATTAAATTGGTCATAACTCCGTTAATTAGCTGTGTAAATTACAATTTGAGGATACCGTTGGAAAGAGCATTAATTTTCCTATCGGATTGATGCCTTAACTTTTTTTTGAGTCAAGGTTTGAGACATGAAAACGTCCTCTAAAAAGAGAATTTTACGTAATTTTGGAAACCTCGCATTTTTTCAATCTCAAATTGAACTACGAGAACCCATACTTTTTCAAGATGCAAGAACAGTGAAAACTGCGCAAGAATTTCAGCTTCCTAACGGTATAATCAAAACATATTCTACAACCAAATTTAGGAGAGAAATTTGTGTTTGAACGCGGAAAAACGTGCATTTTTTCAACGAAATCAGCGCTCTGGCCTCCTGTTTCCGGAGGCCTCGCGGTCTACTGCGGCGCGCGCCCACCCACTGCTATCGTCCGACCCCTCAGATCGACTAGGCAGAGCGCCGATTTCGTTGAAAAAATGCACGTTTTTCCGCGTTCAAACCCGAATTTCTCCCCCAAATACGGTTGTAGAATATGTTTTGATTATACCATTGGAAAGCTGAGATTCTGGCGCAGTTTTCACTGTTCTTGCATCTTGAAAAAGTATGGGTTCTCGTAGTTCAATTTGAGATTGAAAGAATGCGAGGTTTCCAAAATTACGTAAAATTCTCTTTTTAGAGGACGTTTTCATGTCTCAAACCTTGACTCAAAAAAAAGTTAAGGCATCAATCCGATAGGAAATTTAATGCTCTTTCCAACGGTATCCTCAAATTGTAATTTACACAGCTAATTAACGGAGTTATGACCGATTTATTGACATAAGGTCAAAATCACGAAAAAAAAGTTTAAAGTTAAAATAACTCGAAAACGAAGGGTTTACAAAAAAATCGCTAAGGGACATTTTTTGTTGCAAATAAGTTGTAGAATCTACTGGTACCGTATGGCAGACCAGTTAGGCTTACACCCTGTATAATACGTAAATGTTAACGTGGAAAAAAACACGAGAAATCCTCGAAAACCGGAAGATTTTGAGTAACAACTCGGTTGATAACTGAAACCACTTGGTTGATAAATGAAGCGACTGCTCCGGATCAGTCGCTAAGAAAAGAGCCTTCGAAACCACTGAGTTGCTTCAGTTAACCACTGAAACGAGAAAAAGGTGCGTTTAGTGAATTAGAATAGGTCGCTATTATAATATCCATATCGCTAACTCCGAAAATTAGCCACCCAGTGGTTTCGGGAAACCACTCAGGGCCGGTTTCACCAACATTTTGATCGGAGTTCGAGGGCCGATTCAACTACTGAACCGAGAAAATGGGTTTCACCAGAGGCGATCAACGCCTTCCTCGGTTCATCCGGCGTTTGGCGCTGATCGCTCAATTTTGGCTGGTTAATCGGTTTGATCTTCGTTTAAAGCGACGGACGTGGACGCCATTGTTATTTTTCCTATTCCGTCGAGCTGTTTTTCGTCTGTGTTTTGCTGGAGTTTTTATCATGTCACGAGCTTTGGTGCGCACCTTCTCGTAGGTATCATACGGGAGTGAGAAAGGACAACGAAATTGTGAACCATTTCATTATTCGCGGTCCCTAACAAACCATCGCAGGACGTCGCTATTTCAGCCAAGTTTCGTTACCATCTCAGATATTTCCGTTTCCCAGTTGCTGTGTGCATTTTACGTACCTATTGTGAGTAGTTGCTTTTGCTGATGTTAATCATTATGAAAATAAAACTGTTACATACCTATATGGTATCTGGTGAATACATATTTTTTCGCAAGATCCCCTCTTCATATTTCCTTTTTTCTCGTTAGGTGTTTACTAAAGATTGCTTACTTACGTCGTTTATATTCTTGTATAGTTGTTTGATTGAATGATTATTCTTATTATTTGATTACGCATTACCTATCTCAAACAATTATGCCGAAAATTCTTTTCTAATTATTTACCTACGAATTTATTTTTGTTTGCACCATAATCAGCATAGGTAGGTAGGAGAAAAAAGAACCGATTTGTTGCAACATAAGATTGACTTGGAGAAATGTGTAGGCAGATGAACAAATCAATTCATACGTATCACGTTTTATTGAATACAATAATTATAATTTTAATTCATTCATTCTTATAAAATGCGTACATAGAATTTCACACAAGTACCGATCGTAGTAGTATTTCATGAATGCTGAAGTGATAATGGGTTTTCTTGACATGAAGAATGAAATTCACCTTATTTGTTCAGAAAATACGTCACACAGTTCGTAGCCTGTTATCCGAAATCTGAAACAAAAATTTGCATCCGCACATTATTAAGCAGTTAGCTATGTCTACTAGGTAGCTCAGAGTAGTTGAAAGTAACGGTGAGTAGGTACCTATATGGTTTAGGAGTCATGCAGTAAGGCACATTTGTAGAAAAACCCAGAGAGCCTGGAAGAGGGAATCACCAGGGATAAAAGTAGGTAAATGTACTCACGTTGATGAAGAAGGTAGACGTCCAATCGAAAATCTGAACTCCAACAATCATAATGAACTCATGAACAACACAAATTATAGCGCTGAAAGAGGATAGTTGACGTATTGATGAAATATCGCGGATTGAATGAAGTCATAACTATCGAAAAAGTGATTCTGCGGGAAAACTGTCACAAAACAATGTCGTTATCTCTCGTATCACCTGCCAGATCAGAGTTGTACGACGATTTTCGATGCTTCGATGGTGAAGAAGAAGTTTACCAGAGATCAACGAAAACGCCGTTCCTGAGAACCCGTTCAACTTGGTGAAACCGAAACAAATTTTGACTGGAGATCAATCTCAGTTTACTTTAAACGCAGTTTTCGTCGAACGGAGTTAATGGATTGTTGGTGAAACTGGCCCTCAGTTGCTTCGCGAAGCCACTGCGGGCGCGTTTAGTGAATCAGAATAGGGCCCCTGGACCGATTTGGTTCAAATTTGGTACATGGGCTCCATTTGGGGTCTAGTTGTGCCTCGAAGCTTTTAGTTGATGTCAGTCACTTCTAAGGGGTGAAAATTGAGGGTTGAACTTTTCAAGAGTGCCCCAGCTCGAAAACTCTCGAAATAAAGGTATCGTTTTTTCACCAATTTTAGATAGTATTGAATTTAAAAATTTTTTTGAGACCACCCGGAGCTCTGTAGGACAATCCGTTCGCTCCCCACTAGTAATTGAGGGTTTTCCTTCGATAAAACAGAATCACTAGTGTGAATCACCAAATATCTCTAATCTCCCTTGAAATTTTAGCTAACCACAATGCGAAAATGCGATCGCTGTTCGTTTCTTCGAGTTATATTCAGTTTTGCTTCCTTAGCAACCAGTAATCATCTTTCCATATGAAGCTCTCTATTTCTTCGAACGTATCGAATATTAAATATTATTAAATTCGAATATTTAATATTATTAATATTCGATTCGAAGAAAATTTCTTCGAACCTACCTAGTGGTAGGTAAAAAAAACAAAAACAAAAAAAAAATTCAAATTATTTCACAAAGGTTCATTATTCTTTTGTATAGATCACCCGTCTGCAATGATCACAGCTTTGCCATTGTCACTATTTATTTATGTTTTGTTTTCACCTACCGACCATAAGTACCTACTACCTACCTACTAGGACATTTTTGAAAATTTCAACCCCTAACTTCGGAATCCAAATGGAAATTAAGGGTTGACATTTTCAAAAAAGGTAGGTAGGTAGTAGGTACCTATGGTTGGTAGGTGAAAACAAAACATAAATAAATAGTGACAATGGCAAAGCTGTGATCTTTGCAGACCGGTGATCTATTCAGGAAAATAACAAACCTTTGTAAAATTAGTCCAGTCAAATTAGCAGTTAGGGTTTGCATTAATTCCGGACAAAGCGAAACTTTTATGGGTGACTTGTGGGTGCCTATGGAACATGTTTTTAGTATATTCTACTAGATTCTCCTTGTGCTAACTTTTTGGTGCCCGAAAAACCGCGATTTTTCGGCACTAGTTTCAGTTTTTTGCCTATAACTCGTACACGATGCATCCTACGGAAAATTTTACTCATTCCTTTATTAAACAGGATGAATTTCTGCGTCGAATGACCACCTGAAACGTTAAGATCGGTTCAGCCGTTTGGCCGAAATCGATCGTTGAAGTTTGGCGATTTTTCCCAAATTGGTTGAAAAATGGGTTACGCTCAAGTTTCAAGGCCTGTACATCAAAAACGGCGTATCCAACCAAAAAATGTCACATAATCAAAGTTGTAGAGAATCAAATTTTGTGTAAGAAAAGCATCCCCCCTTCTTCCCCCCTCCCACCCGCCCCTACCAAATGATAGAATAACGAAACAACTTCTGAGTAAACGAAATTATGAGTATTGAAAACGGTGTTGCAATCAGAAAATGTCATATAATCAAAGTGAAACGTCTGTTGTTCAACTTACTAAGGCACTGAGGTACTTGTAATACTAGAAAAGGCGAAAGAAAAAACATTCTCCTGGTCCTAACTTTTTGGTGCCCGAAAAACCGCGATTTTTCGGCACTTGTTCCAGTTTTTCGCCTATAACTCGTACACGATGCACCCTACGGAAAATTTTACTCAATCCTTTATTAAACAGGATGAATTTCTGCGTCGACTGACCACCTTCATTTTTTAGATCGGTTCAGCCGTTTGGCCGAAATCGATCGTTGAAGTTTGGCGATGTTTCCCAAATTGGTTGATCGCCAAACTTCAACGATCGATTTCGGCCAAACGGCTGAACCGATCTAAAAAATGAAGGTGGTCAGTCGACGCAGAAATTCATCTTGTTTAATAAAGGATTGAGTAAAATTTTCCGTAGGATGCATCGTGTACGAGTTATAGGTGAAAAACTGGAACAAGTGCCTAAAAATCGTGGTTTTTCGGGCACCAAAAAGTGAGCAAAAGGAGAATCTAGGAGATGTTTTTTCTTTTGCCTTTTCTATTATTATAAGTACTTCAGTGCCTTAGGTCGAACAACAGACGTTTCACTTTGATAATATGACATTTTTTGATTGCAACACCGTTTTCAATACTCATAATTTCGTTTACTCAGAAGTTGTTTTGTTATTCTATCATTTGGTAGGGGCGGGTGGGAGGGGGGGAGGAAGAGGGGATGCTTTTCTTACACAAAATTTGATTCTCTACAACTTTGATTATGTGACATTTTTTGGTTGGATACGCCGTTTTTGATGTACAGGCCTTGAAACTTGAGCGTAACCCATTTTTCAACCAATTTGGGAAAAAGCGGCAAAATTCAACGATCGATTTCGGCCAAACGGCTGAACCGATCTTAACGTTTCAGGTGGTCATTCGACGCAGAAATTCATCCTGTTTAATAAAGGATTGAGTAACATTTTCCGTAGGATGCATCGTGTACGAGTTATAGGCGAAAAACTGAATCAAGTGCCGAAAAATCGCGGTTTTTCGGGCACCAAAAAGTTAGGACCAGGAGAATGTTTTTTCTTTCGCCTTTTCTAGTATTACAAGTACCTCAGTGCCTTAGTAAGTTGAACAACAGACGTTTCACTTTGATTATATGACATTTTTTGATTGCAACAACCGTTTTCAATACTCATAATTTCGTTTACTCAGAAGTTGTTTCGTTATTCTATCATTTGGTAGGGGCGGGTGGGAGGGGGGAGGAAGGGGGGATGCTTTTCTTACACAAAATTTGATTCTCTACAACTTTGATTATGTGACATTTTTTGGTTGGATACGCCGTTTTTGATGTACAGGCCTTGAAACTTGAGCGTAACCCATTTTTCAACCAATTTGGGAAAAAGCGGCAAAATTCAACGATCGATTTCGGCCAAACGGCTGAACCGATCTTAACGTTTCAGGTGGTCATTCGACGCAGAAATTCATCCTGTTTAATGAAGGAATGAGTAAAATTTTCCGTAGGATGCATCGTGTACGAGTTATAGGCAAAAAACTGAAACAAGTGCCGAAAAATCGCGGTTTTTCGGGCACCAAAAAGTTAGCACAAGGAGAATCTAGTAGAATATACTAAAAACATGTTCCATAGGCACCCACAAGTCACCCATAAAAGTTTCGCTTTGTCCGGAATTAATGCAAACCCCCCCCCCCCCCTTTTTTGGCTAATTTGACTGGACTAAATAACGTACCTTGAAACGTAAACCAACAAATTTTTTTGTGGGGGGGGGGGCTAATAATTTTTCTTGGTCGATTCCAAACATTTAATGTTTATTGTAGAAAGTAATAAACCAAAAGATCGCATTTGATCAGCTGAAATTCGGCTCATTTCCTTCATTGAACTTCCATGTGCGATTCACGATCGTGTTTCTGGCTCTTAATGATGCGAGTGCGTATTCTGATCAATTTTATAATAAACCCGCATTCAACAAAAAAACGCTGCAAATCATTGCTCAAAGGTTTATTATTTTCTGTATAGATCACCCTTCTGTATAGATCACTGGTTCTCCATCAATAGCACCTACCACCATCTGTATTCTCCATTGACCCGCCCTCTCAAATTTCAGCTTCCTGCGTTCAACAGAAGAGAAAATGGCCTTGGAGCTCATTCAGCTGATCAGTGACCACTCATGCGCCTTCAGCATTCTCCATTGACCCGCCCTCTCAAATTTCAGGTTCCTGCGTTCAACAGGAGAGAAAATGGCCTTGGAGCTCATTCAGCTGATCAGTGACCACTCATGCGCCTTCAGCATTCTCCATTGACCCGCCCTCTCAAATTTCAGGTTCCTGCGTTCAACAGGAGAGGAAATGGCCTTGGAGCTCACTCAGCTGATCAGTTACCACTCAGGCGCCTTCAGCATTCTCCTTTGACCCTGCCTCTAACATTTCAGCTTCCTGCGTTCAACAGGAGAGGAAATGGCCTTGGAGCTCACTCAGCTGATCAGTTACCACTCAGGCACCTTCAGCAATCTCCATTGACCCTGCCTCTCAAATTTCAGGTTCCTGCGTTCAACAGGAGATAAAATGGCCTTGGAGCTCACTCAGCTGATCAGTGACCACTCAGGCACCTTCAGCAATCTCCATTGACCCGCCCTCTAAAATTTCAGCTTCCTGCGTTCAACAGGAGAGGAAATGGCCTTGGAGCTCACTCAGCTGATCAGTGACCACTCAGGCGCCTTCAGCATTCTCAATTGACCCGCCCTCTCAAATTTCAGGTTCCTGCGTTCAACAGGAGAGGAAATGGCCTTGGAGCTCACTCAGCTGATCAGTGACCACTCAGGCGCCTTCAGTATTCTCCATTGACTTTTGATTATGGAAATTTGATTACTGGTTACGCAGAAGGCAAAACTGTATACAAATCGAAGAAATGAACAGCGATCGCATTTTAGTCAGAAACAATTTCAACGGAGATTAGACCTCTTTTGCGATTCACACTCATGATTCTGTTTTATCGAAGGAAAACCTTCAAGTACTCGTAGGGACTGAACGGTTTGCCCTACAGAGCTCCGGGTGGTCTCAAAAATTTTTTAAAATTCAGTACTATTTAAAATTAGTGAAAAAACGATACCTTTATTTCGAGAGTTTTCGAGCTAGGGCATTCTTGAAAATTTCAACCCTTAATTTTCACCCCTTAGAAGTGACCTACATCAACCAAAAGCTTCGCGGCACAACTAGACCCCAAATGGAACCCATATACCAAATTTCATCGAAATCGGTCCATGGTAACTAAGAAAAGTGCCGCGTACGGCGTACGGCGTACGGCGTACGGCGGACGGACGGAAATTTTTTTATTCGATTTTCGGATTCTACGTACCTTGAAACGTAAAACATCAAATTTTGAGGGGGGGTTAAAATTTTTTTTTTCTTGCTCGATTCCAAAGGCTTATTATTGAAAATAATAAACCAAAATGTTTGATCATCTGGGTGGTATCTTAGATTGACGAAAAAAGTCATGGAACATTCATTATTCAAGAAATTATTAACCTCATTTGCGAATGGTGGGGCCTACGTAGCTCTGGGAAGTGTCAACAATTTCTTAAAAATCGAGACTATTTTAAATTACAATACCAACAACCAAAACTTCGGGGCACAAATAGGTTCAAATAGTTCCATGGGAACTACGGGAAATTGTTGGATTTTCGGATTTTACCATTTTAAACCACCACATTTTGATGGGAGGGGGATTAAATGTTTTTTCTTGCTCGATTCCAAGGTTCATTATTGAAAGTTGTTAACCAAAAGCAGTTTACTCTGGAATGTTCACGCTAAAATTAACCCTCTACGTTAACGCAAAGGCGCGCAGTTCAAAACACAACATCCCAGCTAAACAAGAACATTCTTAATTGTCTCGCCCAACCTCGTGGATTGCCTGTTTGATCGCTTAAAATGGGGACCACAAACTATAAAATGTGCTCAGTGGTTAAGAGAATTAACCAACTACTTAATGGCATGAAAACTTGTGTAATACTGAAATAATACTGATAACGGACAAAGGGAGAACAGATACCGGTGGGGGGGGGGGGGCAGTAACGCTCTCAAGCGGGACTACTTTTCACTAACATGAGTTTAGGAGGTGCTGCGCTCAGTAGCGCTCTTGAGAACTAATACTAAGTCACAGAGTATACCTCACCACTGGTAGTTGCTTAAACTTCTCAGTATGTTTTTTCATGACCATAAAAGTTGCCTTTTCTTTAATTCTGTCGTTGTTCTTTCTTTCCTCAGGGAATTCTGCTCTCAAGCTGAATCACTCCAAGTTTTCCATATTCAGTCTTATGAAGAAACGTTTTCGACATCATCGGATAATTCTCAAAATAACAGGTGGGTACTCATTTTAGACGTTATTTAATTTATCATGACTCGATTTGTTACTGAGGAAGGTTCACTCAAGGTTTGAAAGTGTTCTGGAAAAAATCTTCAACTACTGCTGCGCTCTGGCGATGCGTCAGCAAAGTATATCAGCAAATAGTGTCAGAAGACGCCAACAGATGGAGTTGTGGTTGTAACAGAATTTTTTTGAATCATTGCGAGATGAGTATATCTCAGAAAAATATCACAAAAAAATCTGGCTTTCGACATGCCCTTTCAGCCACAATTTTACTCTGCTCACATGTGATGAGGAATTCGTTGTGCAAGTCATTAACAAATAGCAAAAATTTTGTTTTCTTAAAATTTGCTTATTTAGAAATTTATTGATTACTTACTGGAACTGTACTTCTCTTAAAAGATGGATTCTATGTTTGGAAATGGTTTTGTTTTCTTCACTTGAACCAAATAATCAGATCATAGTGATGAATGCGCTATTTCGTTCAATTTTTATTGAGAAATTGGGGAAAGGAAGAAAGCTCATTACAATACTCAAGGAACAGTTTCTGGTTGTATTCAATACATTTATTCAAGGTGTCCAGCAACCTGGAGAATACTCTGGGAATTTTACTCTACTGGAAGACTCTGGGAATTTCATTTTTCTCGAAAACCCCTGAAATAAGCCCAAGCGCCCATCCTTTTGTGGGAAGTTCCGGCAGTCTGAGGGGAAAAGTTTTAATACGGAAAAATACTCAAACTTGAAAGTTTGACTGAGTAGGTAGTAATTTTATTCCGTGGAACTAGCCATAATAGATTGGATGTGTCCTCCTACGCAAAATGTATGCTGTTTCCAAATCGCAGGGAAGCGCCCAATATGAGAGTTTTATGCAAACCCAAGTGCAAGTGACTGTTTTTGGTGTTTGATAAACATTTTCCATTCGATTTCGATAAAATTGCGAGGTATCATATGGATCAAGCAATCGGAGGTGAAAAAAGCCTTTGAATTGGTTATTTCTCTCGAGTAAACCAACAAGTTTCGATGATTTCAACGTTCGTTCTCGAGTTTTTCGAACAATCGAAGATGAAAACAAGCCTTTGAATTGGTAATTTCTCTCGAGTAAACCAACAAGTTTCGATGATTTCAACGTTCAATCTCGACCAACAATCGATGGTGAAAACAAGCCTTTGAAGTGAAATAATCATCCTTCGACTGATAGCCACTTCTACAGTTTCCTCCAATTTCCAAGCAATTTTTAGGGATCATGCGGATTGGAGTGTAGAATCATCTTCATCATAAATCATAAAATCATCGCCCCGGACTGATAGTTAGGTATTTACAGATTGATGTTTTGAGATAAACTACTGTATTTCTAATGTTTTTTCATTTCAAATTGCCCTTGAAAACCTGAATTTTTAAAGTTATTATTATATTTATTTATATATTTATTCATTTAGAACCCTGGATGCAATCGAAAATTCACTCCAGATAACTCAGGGAATTGTTTTTCAGGGTATTGCTGGACACCTTGTTATTGTAGACTGTTAACGTCCTCATGAATGTGCAATTATCTTCTCAAATTAATCTCTTTGGTCACATGCGTTGCACCTAGTAAGCTAATAGTTCCGTTTACGCTTCCAGAGGTAGCACCACTGTCGCAAGTGTCACAGATCCCCCTATGCAGTGACTCTGTCTAATATTTATTCTATGCTGAGATGTTGATGGTGTGAAGGTACAACACAGTCACTCTTGAAGGGCGACTCTCGTCTTGGGAAGGGACGTAACCCAGCTGCTGCTCAAATGTGGTAGCTGGAGGATGTGGAAGTAATATAGAACTGGTAGGAGAGAGGGGCGATGTAGGCTCAACGAGGGGTTAGTATTAAAAGTAATCCACAGACAACCCAGGATGAGGCGTGCTTGTACCTGGTCCTCCCCACATCTCGAGACCCACCAATTGTGACTGTGATCTCACGTCAGGTCACTGAAGGCCATCGGTACTAATCCCAGTCCTCATTCCCAGACCTGATGCTGGATTACAGAGGTGTGCCGCAGCCCCCAGTCGTCCATAATGACAGATTGGCCCCCTCTATCCTATCTGTTCCACATTGCTTCCACTTCAACCAAGCTGCCATGCCTTAGCAGCAGCTTGGTGACGTCCCTTTCCAACAATCCCACCCTTCAAGTGTGACAATGTTGTCCCTACACAACATTCCTCTAGTCTATTATGTGTCCAAATTTATTTAATTTTTTTATTGTTGCAGCGCAAAAAGTCTACTACAGTCTGCTACAAAAAATGCCGCTCCTACAGGAGAGGATCACAACTTTGCCGATGACCCGATGGACCTGACAGATTCCATGATTGACAACAATCATGCGGCTAACAAGTCATCAACTGGTAGCATTGTCCAAGTGGTACCAGTTTTCACTCCTAGTGCTCAGCTAGCAGAATCTGGAATGGACAATAGGGGTAACTTAGCGTCCTTGAGTGGTCGAAAGAGTTTAGCTCAGCGCACGGTGATTGATAGCAATATGACGTCTTCCAACATGAGTATGAGCTCCGTCGTTGGTGGTCCTCCTCTGGGAACGCCGAGAAATCCTGCCGCTCCGATCGGTGTGAGCTCCCCTTGGTCTTGCAGTATGGAGATGACGGAACCCGTTCATGTACAGCAAAACAGGCTGCCCAACCAAGAAAAAAACTCCATCTTCCCGATTCGAAATTCTTTCAAGGCGGCAGAACAGTCTGATCACGGCATGGAGCTCACTGAAGCAATTCCGGTGAAAATAAGACCGTTTTCGATTAATCAAGTCAATGATAATGTTGGAGACATGAGTATGGAAATGACAGAAATGGTCAAGAAAACAGAATTACAGTCTTTCCGTTCTCGCATGTCTTCCTCCAATAAGTCGGCATCCATGGAGTTTACTGAAGTAGTCCACACACAAAGGAAAAGTACGCAATTTCAAAATTTTCATCTTAGTGGTACAGAAAGTCTTTCAGGGAACGGGATGGAGTTGACAGAACCCTTACAAGAACATTTTAAGCGTTCCGATCCATCTGAGCGTTTACTTGCTTCCGGCAAATTGAATTCCGTTCCTCAGGCTCACCACGTTACACCGTTTCCTCATGGTGAAAACCGCGTACACGATTATGATAAATCCTTGGCAGATACGAGTGGTAACAATTCTCTCTGTGACATGGAAATGACTGGCGTACTCTCACTGTCAAAGTACAACAAAATGGTGCCAAATGACGACGATGACGACATGGAATTCACTCAGATGTTGTCAGTGAATGGACCAAAAAAACCTCGGTTGAGCAACGAACCGGACGAAGAGCCTTTTCATATTATATCGCCTTTGTCGACTAAAGTCTGCGACGTACAGCAGCCGTCACATCAACACAAAGCCTCTCGGCAGTCGATCCCTGCATCTCTAGGACAAGATCAATCAAACATGGCTGTGCCCCTTGCTTCTAACAAAGATTCAGTCGCTGCAGCCAATCAATTTGACGATGACGATACTTTTGCCCTTAATTTTAAGAATATCAAAAGAGAAGACGAACCAATAGAATTATCATTCTTGAAGGAATTCAGAGATTCGCCCAAGATTGATAAGACGGAAGCCAGAGTGATTCCTACACAAAGTTTTGCTTCGACTCAAAACGCAGAACCTCTTTTGCTTCAACTCAAAACGCAGTAATCCTCAATCATGAACATTTTTTGAACTATTCTCCTCCCAAACATTCGAAGCCTGACAGAGAAATGAATGAAGATACTGATTTTTGGAGAATGTCTCCGCCAAAAGAACCATTGAGTATCAAAAAAAGTGTAGATGACTTGCAACCAATACCCACCAACTCCAATATTCAGAAGAAATGTTCAATGAATTTTGAGACAAATACTTTGAGAGAGCATCAGAATATGGAAACTGACGATCCTTTGAGGAATATGAGAAATTCTCGCTCTTTTGCTGTTGATACTTCCCTTGCAGCAAGATCGAGAGTGTCATTTAAAGATTTCGAAATCAAACCTGATAGCGTTGTAGTAAATGAAAGCTTGTCAACAGTTGGTTTGGATGATTCGGATATTTTGAAAGCTGGCCTGAATGACATGACGTGCCCTGAAGGGGTTCCTTCTATTTGTATGAGTATGACTGACGTGACTTCTCCTTGCTCTAAATCCAGGATGTCTTTGGCGGACAAAAATACTCTTTTGAATTCTTCAACGCAAGAGATTCAACAGTGTGAACATCCAACTTTGGTGAAGTCATTCCAACCAGATTTTGGTGGCGTTAAACCTCGTACAGACCATCTGGACGCCCACGATGAAGATACCTCGGTTTCCGTGCCGTTCGTTTTCAAATCTCTTCCGGAGAAGAGAAAATCTGAAGCGCCCAAACTTGGCCAGAGTTTTCCAGTCATAGAGTTTGATGAGTCTCCAAATCGACCTGGCGTTTCTTTGCCACAGAGAACCTCAGTCGCCACCAATATTCCTGCAGCCAAAAAGTCAATCGACCCTAAGAAGTTCTATTCAAATCAGGAAGCGAATGATCAAGATACTTCTATTTCGGTGCCTTTTGTTTTCAAAGCTGTCACTGACGCCAGTTCTAATGCACTCAAACTACGACAAAGCTTCCCTGTCATCGAATGTGGTGAAGGACAATCTTCTGCACAAATGGAGCTCACTGAAGTAGCACAGACTGTTGAGCCAAGAAAGTCACTAGCGAGAACAAACTTAGATTTTGATGGGAATTCTCTTCAGCCTTCTTACTCTTCAGGGCAAATGGAACTAACGGATGTTGTAGCTGTTAATCGTAAATCCATCAGTTCTGCCAGTCCTACCGTAAGTCCTCAGGATACTTCTGGGATAGAGATGGATGAAACGTTGCAGAAAGTGAAATCATGTGATGAAGTAAAGGCTCCTGAAACGTTAACGAGTCTTTCTGTAGGACTAACCACTACATGTTGTGACATGGAAGAAACCAACGTTAAACAGAAAAATACTGAAAATCCTCGTAAAAGCTTTTTTTCTTCGAACCATTCGCCTTTGAGTCTTACTAGTGAAGAAACCATCACTAAACCCATTACATCTAGTATTGCTTGTGTTGGAGATACTGTAAGTAAAAGTTGTGTTGACGACGAAGAAACCGTGGCGAAGTCATCTCTTATGAACCTGGAAGTTTCTAGAAAAGAACTCTCCAGCTCTGGTGTAATTGATATTGATATGGAGCAAACCAATGTGAACCATCAAATCAGGGTCTCGGTGGGCCATAACAAGAAAAAGTCGTTTGAAAGTACACGTGACTCTGTACCTGTGGATGTTGAACAAGAAATTGCGAGGAAGTCAACTGGAATTGCAGTTGACGTACCGGTGGACTACCAAGGCGAATTGAAGTCTTTAGATAGAAAGAGTGGATTTTTCTCTGCTGCAAGGCTTTCGTGCCGAAAATCGGGTTTAGGCAAGGGAAGTGACTCAGTACCTGTGGATGTTGAACAAGAAATTGCGAGGAAGTCAACTGGAATTACAGTTGACGTAGCGGCGGACTACCAAGGCGAATTGAAGTCTTTAGATAGAAAGAGTGGATTTTTCTCTGCTGCAAGGCTTTCGTGCCGAAAATCGGGTTTAGGCAAGGGAAGTGACTCAGTACCTGTGGATGTTGAACAAGAAATTGCGAGGAAGTCAACTGGAATTACAGTTGACGTAGCGGCGGACTACCAAGGCGAATTGAAGTCTTTAGATAGAAAGAGTGGATTTTTCTCTGCTGCGAGGCTTTCGTGCCGAAAATCGGGTTTAGGCAAGGGAAGTGACTCAGTACCTGTGGATGTTGAACAAGAAATTGCGAGGAAGTCAACTGGAATTACAGTTGACGTAGCGGCGGACTACCAAGGCGAATTGAAGTCTTTAGATAGAAAGAGTGGATTTTTCTCTGCTGCAAGGCTTTCGTGCCGAAAATCGGGTTTAGGCAAGGAAAGTGACTCAGTACCTGTGGATGTTGAACAAGAAATTGCGAGGAAGTCAACTGGAATTACAGTTAACGTACTGGCGGACTACCAAGGCGAATTGAAGTCTTTAGATAGAAAGAGTGGTTTTTTCTCTGCTGCAAGGCTTTCGTGCCGAAAATCGGTTTTAGGCAAGGAAAGTGACTCAGTACCTGCTGGTGATTCTAACGTTGAAGAAATCTTAAGAATGAGGGTTTCTTTGGGGGAGACAAACTCCAATGTTCAAAATGAGAGTGGAGTTGTGGATGAATCGACAGGAGTTCAGATACCTTCGAACAATGTTGAGGTGGACTGCTTAGGCGAGGCTTCCTCTGTGAATCGAAAGAGCGGATTTTTCCCGTCTACTGCTAGGATTTCACGCCGGGAATCAGATTTTGATCCGCTCGAAGACAGTTGTAACGCTAAGCAAGGCTTCGTAGACAAGTCTCTTGGAACAGTGGCGATGGATGATGTTTCTGAGAATGAATCGATTGGGGTACAGATACTTCCAAACAAGGTGAACTGCATAGGCGAGTTGAAGTCTTCGTGTGTGAATAGGAAGAGTGGATTTTTCTCATCTGGTGCGAGGATTTCACGCCAGGAATCAGATTTTGATCCGCTCGAAGATGATTCTAACGTTAAACAAGGCCTCGTGAACAAGTCTTTTGGAAGAGTTGCAATGGATGATTTTGAGAATGAATCGATTGGAGTTGAGATACCTCCAAAAAATGTTGAAGTGGACTGCTTAGGCGAGTTGAAGACTTCCTGTGTCTATAGAAAGAGTGGATTTTTCTCATCTGCTGGGAGAATTTCTCGCCAGGAATCAGATTTTGATTCACTCGAAGTTAATTCTAACGTTAAGCAAGACGTCGTGGACAAGTCAATTGGAGGAGTTGCAATGGATGATGTTGCTGAGGATGAATCGGCTGAAGTTGTCATACCTCAAGAAGGACAGTATCAAGGCGAGTTGAAGTCGTTAAATGTCGATAGAAAAAGCGGACTTTTCTCTTCTGCAGCGAAACTTTCTTACAGGAAGTCAGGTTTTGGCCACGCAGCTGACAGTGAAGTCTCGTCTGCCCCTGCATCCCAGGACGGATCTCCTCTTGGACGGTTGTCTTCTCGAAAGTCAGGATTAGTAGCATCACAACCTCGTGAAGTTTGTGATGAACGAGATAACGACGTGATTCCATCAGAAAACACTTCAATGGAGTTAACTTCACCAGATGCAGGCGCCATAGATGATAAACATGATAGCAATGCACCACTTGATATGCTAAAAACGGAAGATCTTCACGAAGACAGAGTTCCTACAACTAATACGCGATTGTCCAGAAAGTCGGTGCGCTTCATCAATTCTCCTGCAGAAGAGGACAACGATGTCCGATGCCATGATATCACAAATCCAGAGGTATATGTCACACCTGATTCGATGTCTACTGATGGTTGTACTGAGTTGAATAGTTATGGATTTGAAGAAAATGAAAATCCTCTCCCTAGGCGTGCAAGTAGAAAATCTTGCATTGGCATACCTGTCGTCACGGATGCTGACGAAGAAGAGAACCATAAATCTACTTCAGACGTTCAATCCGGTGAAACTGAGTTTGCCATCCGACGAAACTCGAGAAAATCAACAATCGGCGCTCGACAGTCGAGAAATTATATTGAATTTGATTCGCCAAGTCCTGAAGACTGCGACAAAGTGGATGTCACTCCTACGCATGCTGAAGAGCGCATTCTACCTGTGAGTGAGTTGGTGGACAAAGAGGCCCTAAATGCTGCAGAAGATATTGATTTGAGCCAAAACATGATGAACATATCTTTGAACGATGGAGAGTTCGATGAATCAGAGACTGGGAAACTGAATGCTACTTCGACGCCTTGTAAGCCTCTCGCGAGTTGTTCTGAAACTCAAGATCGGAAGCGCAATCGGTCAGGCACTGCCAGGAATCCCTCCTTAGCCAGCGATTTGGTTCACAACTTGAGCCAAGAAGTGATGAACATCTCGATTCAAAGTGACACGAGAAGCCCTCTGCCTAAGAAATCGTCCACCGGCATGAGGAAATCCAAGGGACTTTCGTTGAAAGGAGAAGCCTCCTGTGTAGAGCTGAACTTGTGTGGTGAGTTAAATCAATTTATAGAAAGTATCTACCGACTTGAGTAGGTTTACTTATTATAACTATAGGCTGCTATCGATCCGAGAGTGTTGATTTTCATGGGGACCTTCTACACCCCAATCTGCACAATTCGATGAAAATTTCATCGAAATCAGACAGTAACTTCTTGTAGTTATGCCCGTTACAAGGATTTCATGACAGACAGACAGACACGGAACCAAAATTGTTTAGAATGGTCTGAAACGTAAAACGCTGTGGAAATTTTGATCATGGAGAACCTTTTCAAAGTTGAAAAGTTGAAACAATTCTTCCGCTGCGATAGAAGCAATGAGGAATTTCACCATGTCGGAATTTCCTATTTTTGACCCCAAAATCGGATTCAGCACCTCGAAAAACCTCCTAAGGCAAACTTTCAGCCCGAACTTCCTAATTTACGAATAAACAAAACAGTGTAGAAAATACGAATGTTTAAAAAAAAACGGGAAAATGACGTCATCCTGGAATAGTTCATTTATGGCCGCTTGAAGCGCTGAGATCGAGAAATCTATAGTCCCCAGATGCAAAATTTCACAAAACAGTAAAGTTCGAAATCGAAAAATTGAAGAAAAAAAATAGAAAAAGCAAGATAGGGAAAATTAGGTTTCCCCTGTTTTTGTTTGATAACTTTTCTCTTAGAAAACACGATTTCGTCGTCCCAATGGGCAACACTGGGAGGAGACGGCGATCCAAACAGCCCAATCAGCGAGTGTTCCTGCTCCACGTCCGTTTTCCCGGTTAGTTTTGAAATCAAAAATTTTGATTGTCTCCCAAAAATAACAGGAGACTTATTTTCCGAAATCAGCCCGATTTTCATCTATCCCACACCATTAACTATTCAGGAAAAATGCTAACAGAATTCGGTGAAATTCCTCATTGCAGTATGGTTACCTGCTAGAAGGTACTTAAGTTATAGAGATAGTTACTGCAAACTCCCTTATTCAATTTCTTTAACCTTAGAGTGGCAAGAATTGAAACAAGTAGTTTTTAAAAATTTTGTTCATGGAAATTCAATTCTAGGCCTCAAATGACTCCAGATAAACACCTAAATCAATCATATGATCGAATTTGCTAAATTTACAGCCAATTTAAATTTGGTGCCTCCAGTGACACCCTGCGCAATGCCCGCAAGCAACGATGTCTAAGCTAGGTGTCTCCTGGAGCACCTTGCCCACTCCCCACGGATATGATTTGCTAATTTCTATTAGGTTTGGTACCTCACATGACACCAAGATCGAAGCGTGATATGACATCGTTGATAGCTTTTTCATGAAGTAATAAATAACAATTATGTAAGGATGGCAAAAATGCTTAGGAAGTACCTGTAGCACCTTACTCCCCAAGGTTTAGTGAACACTCAGCTATATTTGAAAAATGAAATCGAACATCTCCCCTCAGTACACAAATAGTGAATGAAGGGAAATAACTTATAAACCACGAAAACAATTGCCAGTGCTCATTGTCATCAATTTTATCTCTACGTAGAAATCCGTATGTACCTACTTCAAAAATCACAATTGGTCCCTTTCTCGCTGGAATAGACTAGAATAAAGTATTGAACTTTACATACATACACATATTTACTTCTAAATTTCACCTAGTTGGAAGTCAGAACAATATTTGCCCTTCTCTGGCTGATATCACAGTATACTTATTCAAAAAATCTCAAATTCGGCTGATTTACTTTTTATCACAGTAGGTTATCAACTCATACCAGGTCTAAAGTTGGAAGACCTAAACACTCATTTTTTCTTCAAAAATTCGCTAAAATCAATTCTTCCACACCGAATCTAGTTGGAAGCAAAATTTACTCGAATAGAGTATTAAAAAAAGATGCATTATTGAAAATAATAAACCAAAATTGAAAAACAGAAAAGTTACTATAGGTATGCCCACAGCAATTGGGAAAATTACATCAATACTTGTATAGTATTGACTTACGTATCGACTTTTATACAGGGTGTCTACACTTAAGATGGGCATAACTTCAGGGTTCGATTCTACACAATATTTCCAACAAAAAATGTCTCTTAGCAATTTTTTCTTAACCCACTCAAAATGCCTTTTTTTTCACTTCAAAGTTTTTTTCGCGTTTTCGACCTAACGTCATAAAAATTGTCATAACTCCTGTTATTTACCAAGTAAATTCAAATGTTAGGATATCGTTGAAAAAAGCGTTAAATTTCCAAGCTACCCAGTGTAAAACCAAAATCTTTCAGCAATGAAACATTTCTGTAAAATCAAGTTAAAAAGCAAATTATAAATTTTGTCCCGAAATTTGATTTTTTCTTATCGAAGTTTTCACTTTGAACGCCTGTTCATTTCGATGGGCGCTCTTCGGAAAAAAACATGCCCAAAATGTCAGCTTTCTAACGGTCTATCAATTTTTCTTTTTAAAATTTAAATTGGAAGAGTAATTCAAGTTTGAATGCAAGAAAACGTGTGTTTTCAAGAAAATCGAGTGTTTTTCGCGGTGTATGGTCTCCCTCAATCTTGACAAGTTTAGTATCATTTCCTACGAGATGTTTTACGCTAAACCCAATGATGATACTTTCGAATAATTCTGACTGTTAGAAAGTGAATGTTCCGAAGAAAACCTTGGTATTCTTACATTAAGTACGCATTATTCGTTGATATGGTAGTGAGCATGAAGTAACACTTTTCTACTCAATAAAAACATAACATTTCTAGCTGATTGATGTTTTGATGTTTGATCAATAGCTGGAAATTTTATGTTTTTATTGAGTAGAAATGTGTTATTTTATACGTTGTTTTTTTCCGAAGAGCGCCCATCGAAATGAACAGGCGTTCAAAGTGAAAACTTCGATAAGAAAAAATCAAATTTCGGGAAAAAATTTATAATTTGCTTTTTAACTTGATTTCACAGTAATGCTTTATTGCTAAAAGATTTTGGTTTTACACTAGGTAGCTTTTTCCAACGATATCCTTTAATTTGAATTTACTTGGTAAATAACAGGAGTTATGACAATTTTATGACGTTAGGTCGAAAACGCGAAAAAAAAACTTTGAAGTGAAACAAAACGCATTTTGATTGGGTTAAGAAAAAATTGCTTAGAGACATTTTTTTCACCCTGTGTTGAATTTTACAACTGTGTTTTCACCCTGTGTTGGAAATTGTACGAAGAAGCGATCTTGGGAATGGAGCATATCGACGGTGAAGACGAAAAACCTCGTATCTCCGAAATCCCAACTTTTCAGGGGAGAGGAAAAACTGTTTTCTAGGTTCCTATGACACCTTATGTACATGGTTACGACAAATATTTCAAGTTTTTGATTCAAACACCTGTGCTTCAAAATAGTCTGAGGTGGCAACTATCACGTCTTTGGTAATAGGAGTTACGAGGATTCTCTGAATAAAAAGGGGCAACTTACGAGTTTTCTCTGCCATTGCTCTCCTAAACATACCCTCCTAAACAACATTAGTAAGCATTTTTATGACCAAAAATCTCTATTCCTGATCTAAATGAAAATTTCTTCGAACATTTCTTCTCAAAGCACATAATATTTTGTTGTAATGAGATGGTATTTTCTCATTTTGAAAGGAATGTTAAAAAAAAGTTCATTTTGACAAGAACTCTATTTTAAATTATTTAACCCATTTACGCCGAGAACTATAAATTTTGAGATATAATATAAATTTACCTCAAATCAATGTCACTGAACCTCAAATAAGCTAGGAAAAATATTATTTTAAATTTTGCACCCATAGGGGGGGGGCGTAACCCCCCGTGCCAGATCTGGCACAGTCGTCACTCAGAGTAGTTTTTTGAGAAAATTTCAGAAACAAAATTTTTATCAAACAATATTTTGACAAGAATAATAGAGTACTAATAGTACGTCAATAGAATGTGATTGGTTCACATGATATTTGGTGCGATATTTCATGAAACTTGGGACTCAAACCCCAACATCACATTTATTACAAATAGACTTTGGGCGAGATGAGCAGGTTTCATAAATTTATGCACACCTTCTTTTGTTCTCGATCGGCGAAAGCAAGGAAGACAAGCAAGACCTAACGGTCATACCTGATACTGCTCAAGGCTACATTTCTGGCGTGAGCAGTTGGGCTCTGAGCTTTAGGGGGTACTTTGTAACGAATAAGAAAAGTTTATAAAATCAAGTTTAGGCCTTTTAGGATCACCAGATATTAGACGAGCATTGTTGAGACCAACGTCTATGAGCAACGTAAAAGTGGCCACTACCACTTTTCCCCTCTAATACCAATTTTATATCTGTTGATCTCCTGCTCTATGCGATCAGTCCCCCCATATTTACGACTGTACTGATGGATAAGGTGTGGTTGAGGGACAGAAATTATTTTCTTTTCTGCTTTTGAGAACCTCTTAGCCATACTTTAGGGCTCATGTCCGTATTTCGAGGAAGATACAGCCACTACACTATTCATTATCCAATATTAGTATATTATTAGTATATAAAGCCACTACCATTATCCGAATATTTTGTGGCTTGAGCCTCGCTTTTCTTTTTTCTCCCGAGTCTACCAAGGTAGCGGAAGCTTTGCTTTCACTTGAAAAGGTTGAGGGTTGAAAAAAGATGTTCTCCAAAATCAAAATTTCCACTCGCGTTCTACAATTCAGACCTTCCTGAACAATTTTGGTTCCGTGTCTGTCCATCTGTGTGTCTGTCATGAAATCCTAGCCACAGCCAAAACTTCAACAATTCTCGTCCGATTTCGATGAAATTTTCAGGGATTGTGTGGGTTGGCGAGTAGATGGTCCCCTATAAACATCATTATCCCAGGACTGATAGTAGCCGCCGCTGCGCATGTGCAAACTTGTATGTCCTTGTTACAGATATAAGTTCTACGTTTACATCTCATTTCGATGAAATTTCCAGGAATTATGCGAATTGAGGTGGAGATGGTACCCAACGAAAATCATGACCCCCAAATTGGAAGCATTTTGGGGGTATGCGCAAACGTGATATCGTTATAACAGTCATAAATTCCCACGTTCTCCAGCTCTCCAGCTCTCAAAAAAAGTTCCGAATTCTTGACACTATGTGACGACTGTGCCAGATCTGGCACACCTGAGTTTCCAAGGACGCCAAATCCAACCAAAAGAAGTCGAAAATGAAAAAATTGTTTTGATTCCTTCAAATGACCATAAATAACAAGAATTCATTGAAAGCAGAGAGAAAAAGTATTAGTATACACGATTAGAGTGCTTACAGCAGCGCAGAGTCGGGTTATTCTCTTCGGTACAATGTTGATTACATTCAAACTTCACTCATGCCTAGACAAAGACTCAAAAGCGAATGAAAATCGTAGGGTATTTGTATGAAGACCTGCTGAATTGGGAGGCACAGAGTAGAATTTTTCATCAGCATGCAGAAGTAAACAGGAATTCGTGAAAGTCACCCCTTTCGTCGTGCCAGATCTGGCACAGTCGGCGGAAATGGGTTAACAGCATTTGTTTCAAATAGGAAAAAATAAGAACTTATAGGAAACCATAATATAATATGATTTCAAATTTAGTGAAAATGCTTGCATACGAGTCTGCAACACATTGAGACATTTTCATGTGTCTGAAAGTAAGGTTGTTAGTTCATGTACAAAAGCATCAAAATAAGAAAACAGTAGATTGTTCTCTACGCAACACAGTGAGTTTATTTTATTTATTGGTTTCGCGTGAGCAAGTTTTCGTGACGATTTTTCAGTTTATGTGCCAAAGCAAAGACATGAAAATGTCAAAAGAAGAACATAAACATTTTCAGTGAGGTAAATTGTTATAAAAAGAGTGACAGTCATTAGGCACAACACTCATCAACGATTGGAGATCTTCCCATTTCCTGGTATTGAGTTTAATGGGTTCTCGTCGAAGTTTGGGAATTTCTTCAAGTTTGGGAACCCTCTTACGCGATCGTCTGTGCAGAAGTTCTTGGTGCTCGCCCTCGAAAGAAGTCTTCACAGGAATCTTGCCATCTGGAGTGTACCTAATTTCTTTGATGTCACTGACCGTTGGATCTCCTTTCTTCTGTCTTCCAAGACGAATTGATTGGTAAACCATGAACTTCTTGTCGCTGAATTTGTTTATAATATCGTATGTTATAAGGGATGCCGAGTATGGTACTGCCCTCCTGGCTTCTTCAGTGAACCTCACGTAGTTAGACGGCAAAAATATTTTTCTGTTGGTCAGTCTTCTCTCTATAGGAATCTACTTCCATTTGTGTGTGCCCGCGCACCAAGTACTTTTGGAAGATTGTCACGTTTTTGGCACAACTGAGAATGAGCAGTGCGTTGGACATGGTGGCACATTTGTTTTGATAGGTAGGTACAGTTGTCGCTCCAAAGAACGATATTTTTGGAGAAGTCGTTGGTTTTCAGCAGGTATTGTACTAACAACGAGCATACGGTTTACGAGGAACCTCTACAGCTGATTTTTAGGCTTAAAACTCAATTTGTCAACGCTACAAGCGCTAAAATCGGTGGAGGAATGTAAAATAGGTAGGTAGCAGTAAAAAACCCATTTTCGGAATTGGAGATACGAGGTTTCTCGTCTTCACCATCGATATGTCTCATTGTAGATGCCTGAAAATAATGACTAGAATAATCTGTGATTGATCGATGTGCTCGTTACTAAACATGACTGATAATAGGATCTGTGGACGTTGTTGTCTCTTGCTGTCAAGTCTGAACAAGCTCGTCAAATCTGCGTTGGCAAGTAGTGATAACCTTTTGTCAACCAAAGAATCCACTTGTATTACCTCTGTTCTGGATAATAATAGTGATAGTTGAGTCTTGTGGAAATTAAATTTCTTTCAACTTGCTTCCTTCCTTCTCCAATATGAGCTATGAAAATAATAATTATTCACATGTGTGGAAAGAATATTTCGGTGGGTACATAAAGTGCATTAGAAATACAAATAGAATGAAGTATTAATTCCTGGTGTCGACTCGTAAGCCGGTTTATTCTTCGAAAATCCTCTTTCCATGGGAATGTTCTGTGTTTTGACGTGAGTGTGATAGTAGTTGTTGTCTTTTGCAGAAACTGGATCCGCTGAATTTGAAAATACTGGTCTTCTGGAGTACGAGACTCGACTAGCTAACAGGTGAGTAACCACATCGTGTACCTTCAAAAAACGCTGCAAATTATTACACAAAGGTTTATTATTTTATCTACGTATACAGGGTGTCTACCATTTGGATGGACCGAACTTCAAGGATCGATTTTACAACTAATTTGCAACAAAAAATGTCTCTTAGCAATTTTTTCTTAACCAACTCAAAATGCCTTTTTCTCACTTCGAAGTTTTTTTCTCGCGTTTCCGGCCTTACGTCATTACCTTTCATAACTAACTAACTGTCATAACTCCTGTTATTTACCAAGTAAATTGAAATTTAAGAATATCGTTGGAAAGAGCGTAAAATTTCCAAGCTACCCAGTGTAAAACCAAAATTTTTGAGCGATAAACCATTTCTAAACAATCAAGCCAAAAAGCACAATTTAATTTTTTCATCAAATTGTCAGCTTTCCAAAGGTATATCAAGTTTTCTTTTTTTAAATTCAAATTGGAAGAGTAAATCAAGTTTGAATGCAAGAAAACGTGTGTTTTACAAGAAAATCGAGTGTTTTTAGTGGTGTATTGTCACTCTCGATCTCAAGATGGCTTGACGAGTTGTATCATTTCCTATGTAATTTTTCACGCTGAATCCAATGGTGATACTTCCGATTAATTCTGACTGCTAAAAAGTGGATTTTTCGAGGAAAACCTTCATTTTTTGTCCATAGCTTACGCGTTATTCGTAGGTATGGTAGTGAGCAAGAAGTAACACATTTCTATTCACTAAAAACATCATCGGAACATTCACTTTTTAGCGGTCAGAATTATTCGGAAATATCACCATTGGATTCAGTGTGAAAAATTACGTAGGAATTGATACAACTCGTCAAGCCATCTTGACATCGAGAGTGACAATACACCACGTAAAACACTGAATTTTCGTGTTAAACACACATTTTCTTGCATTCAAACTTGATTTACTCTTCCAATTTGAAATTAAAAAAGAAAACTTGATATACCTTTGGAAAGCTGACAATTTGAGCATGTTTTTTCCGATGAGCGCCCATCGAAATGGGCAGGCGTTTAAAGTTAAAACTTTCGAAAAAAAATTAGTGTGCTTTTTGACTTGATTGTTTAGAAATGGTTTATTGCTCAAAGATCTTGGTTTTACACTAGGTAGCTTGGAAATTTTACTCAATTTCCAACGATAGCCTTAAATTTTGATTTACTTGGTAAATAACAGGAGTTATGACAGTTAGTTAGTTATGAGAGGTAATGACGTGAGGCCGACAACGCGAAAAAAAAACTTCGAAGTGAGAAAAAGGCATTTTGAGTGGGATGAGAAAAATTGCTAAGAGACATTTTTTGTTGCAAATTAGTTGTAAAATCGGTCTTTGAAGTTTGTCCATTCAAATGGTGTACATATTTTTTCACACTGAATCCAATGGCGATGTTTCCAAATAGTTCTGACTGCTAGAAAGTGGATTTTTAGAAGAAAACCTTTGTTTTTCGTACATAAAGTACGCATCATTCGTAGATATGGTAGTGAGCATCAAATTTCTAGCTGATTGATGTTTTTAGTGAATAGAAATGTGTTACTTCTCTGGGCACAACTAGACCCCAAATGGAGCCCACGAACCATTAACAATTTATATGTGGAAAAAATACTTCACCGCTACAATTGATGGTATTGTACATAAATATTTACATCACAGAAATCAGCACTTTCAGCACTCAGCTGTCATGTCCATCTGGCTGCTTGGTATCAGGGTCCGAGATCCGACCTCGGACATTGGGGTGAGGGACAAGGTTGTATCACCTTATCCCAAAGATGATGAAGGGAGGATTGTGCCTCTTCTGGCTTTGCCATCAGTCGACGCTTCTCCTCCCCATGGGGTTCGAGTTCAGCTCCAAGTCCCACGGGGCCCACTTGCTCTAGCCGTGGCACGCTGTCGTGTGGCCGTAGCTCTGAATTTAGACCAGATGAATGATCCTCCTGTTAGGACTCGGGTGGTCATCCACTCCAGGATAAACAGTGGGTAACCAGCCCGAATCAGATCCTTGGCTGACTTGCCATGCCATATCCCTCTCCAGGTGATTGTTGCTCCAATCACCTTTAGTTGGTTTCGCTGAATGTCTGCAAGTGCTGCTGCAGCATCTAGTAATGCGTCAACTTCATATTTTTGAATTTTGGAAGCATTGATGTCTGCGAGTGATCTCTGGCCAGAGCCAGAGACCACTGAGACATCAATAATGAAGGCTCCTCTTGGTGTTACCACCAAGAGGTCTGGACGATAACCTCGCTGTTCCAGGTTAAAGTGTGGCTCTAGCCATACTGGCCATCCTTTACGGCGAGCGTAGGCTTCCAGTAGGTTTAGGGCAGAATTGTGACGGGCACACCTGGGTCTTACCACGGCTGGGCAAATCTGGAGCACATGCGAGGCTGTTTCGGGTGTTTGACATCCCATTCGGCATAGATGGCTGCTGCCGGTACGCCTGCCTCTTGTCCTCCTCACTCCTGTTGGTAGAGAACCAGAATGGACTTTCACCATACCCAACGACCTCCATCCCCATAGTTTCGCTGAAGGGTTCCTGATCCATGCTGTGCTAGCTCCGTTATCGCGTGATTTTACCAGTTCAAACCACAAACCAAATTTCATCAAAATCGGTCAATGCTAAGTGGGGAAATACCTTGAAACTTAAACAAAGATGGAACTGTGACAGATCATTCCTAGCGGTATTCCTTGCTTGTAGGAATTGTTAATCCAATACAAAGCTGATATCAATGTATGTTTTTGTCACAGGGAATTGATGAAACGTTTGGGCTTCAATTTGTTGGGTTCTCAAACATGCTGGGAAACTTTGTTGTACGACAAGGTCCTCGGGATCAAAGTGGTTCTTCCCTCGACCAGATTCACCGAATTTACAAGAATTTACTCAATCGAGTACACGTTCTACAGTTGGAGAATTGGAAGGACTCTCTTTTTAGACAGTAAGTTTCAAGTTGATTCAAATGTTAGTTTGTTGTGTATCGAAAGATATAATTCAATTCAATCAATCTTTTATACATTATGCATGTACCTGAATGCGTCAATTAGGGATGTATATGCCATGCTATTTTTTCATATTGGGTATTGTTGATTTTCGGTATATTTATAATATCTGTGATTGTGAGGTGTTGATATGAACTTGCTTTTTTAATATGTGGGTGTGCTAACGCCTCGAGTCCAGCCAGGTAGCCCAGCTGTTGTGATCAGCTACCTCTTCGCATTTCTGTCCATTCACTTCCTTAGCTCAAGTGTTAGGAGCTCCGATTCAGAATCAGAATGATAGGAGATCGATCCCCGGTCGAGGTAAGTTAATTTTTGATGATTCAAAACAGCCGGACCCGGCCCCACCCACCATGGCGGCTCCCTGGGCTGCCTCCTATTACCAGGTAGACAGCCCTAACGTTTTTAAACGTCGCAGAGCGAACCAGGCCTGGGCTTTTGCTGTTGATGCGAGCGCCGGTGTAGGCCACGTCGAGCTGTATGAACCACAGCCGGGGATCCTCTCAATAGAACGGTGGAAGCGTGAGTGGGATCGAGACCTTCGTAGCCTCGGTGAAGTCCGGTTCGGGCGGCGGCGATGGTGCGACCATGTCCTCGATGATTCCTCGTATTGAATAGTGAACCAAAAGCGTGCGGGGTCACCAATGTTAGAGTATTTTTGTACTTGCCGTTTCGTTTCACACATATCTACTCCCACACGCGAAAAGTTCCTTGACGCCAAAAGTTGGCTTTTGGAAAAATCCGTTGTCTACGCGAGGGTGCGCTACGTGAGGATAACCTCAGAGTACATGGAGTTGTTTTTCTTCTTCCATGGACTACCCAAGGCAGAAAACAGCAAGTTTAAGGTTGATCAGAAAAGACTATTTGTTTGTACCTACCACTACTTATCCACTTCGTCATTAATATTGAAGTTATTTTAATTCAATTCTCATTATTGTTTCATTTACTATGGGTTCCAATTTTTCTCCAATAGGTTTTACTATCATTTGTTTGGTAGGTACTATCATACTTCTTTATTCATTTTACTGGTATCTATATATGTTACAACCGGGTAAAGACAAAATAAACACGACAAATCTTCTCAAATTTGCACAAAATAATATTTCACTTAAACCAAAAACTGAGAGCCAAAACAATAAAACTGGGAAAGTAACAAAAAATCGTCCTTATTCAGGTCTACCAAAACCGGGACTGCAACATGCCCTAAAATCGGTAAATTACGGTCAAAACCCACAACAATATATATATTGTGCAATATACGAGTATATTGCATATATATGCAGTTAATTATTGATAGCTATTAAATAATATGTATAATAAAAATCAATAATAATAAAAAATAATTAGGTAATAAATTTAAAAACATAAATAATATCTATAACGTAGTAGGGATTTCTTATAATATTTATAAGAAATCGAAAAATATTATTGAATAATAAAACCTTCGGAAAATTTGGTCTGTAAGGGAGTACTGGATTGTTTAAGTAGTTATGTTGAATCCTCAAGTCAGATTTGGTATATCCTGGGGTTTGACAAGAACTTCCTCTTCTACCATGGAATGGATGAAAACGCTCGAACTTATAATTTCTGAAATAGGGTGCTTTTTCACTAGCAGAAACCTTAAAAAATCATCGAATACTTGCTCAAGTTCCATCTCAGTGGAGGAACTCTGCCAGATGGACTCACCTCATGGACTCCATCCATTCTTCCATAACTTTTATCATGCTACTAGGAACATGAAAAAGAAAAAAATAATATCCTATCTGAAAGGGGAACAAAATTTGAAATAGACAAGGAGTAAAAATCCGCCAAAGTAACCTTGCCAACTTAACTTACGAGCGTATAAGCGTATAAGCGTCACGTTAACGTCACTACAGGAGTTCACTTTTCACGATTTCACGGAGGAGATCTGAAAAAAAATGACGTGGAAAGTTAGCATCTTCGAGTGCTCGCACTAGCTGCTCTTTTTCATGTTTCGCGTTTTGTCAACACGGGAAGTACAAAAATACTCTAATGTCCTCGATGATTCCTCGTGTTGAATAGTGAACCAAAAGCGTGCGGGGTCACCAATGTTATGTCAGCTTGACGTCGGCTTGTCAATTTCTATTGGTCCCTACTCAACAAAGGTGAAGGATGGGACAGCACTTTCTGCCTGGCGCATTACCGCCTACCGCATCAGGAGTGCTTAAGGAATTCAACTCAGCTGCGATCCTCGGCGCGATTGCTCGCCGACCAGAGGGAGGCAGTACATTTACCTAGTTCCTAGTTGGGGGCAGACAACTACTAGGTGAAATGGGAGCGGAGGCTGGCGCAATGTGCTTACTGAGACCTCCGAGGAACTTTGGGCTCCTAAGAGAAGGCGAGGTAGAACGAGAAATAATCAAGTCGATTGTTAGAAGACGAATGCATGAAGGGGAAGCCCTGAGTTCTCTTTTTATACTACTTTAACAGGGTAAAGGGAGAGTGGAGGAAGGTGACGTCAAATGACGTGATCGTCCCCTGAAAGTAGATAGCGCAACTGAGGCAGCCTCAAAAATGTGTGCACACCATTTTAGCCATCTTAACATTGGCTTTTTTTTTTTTTTTGGGAAGTAGTCTGGCTGGTGGAAGATCCATCACTTGGTCTTTTGTATATTGTCTTAAAATTACAATAGGTATTACACTTTTTTTTGGTTTTGTCCTAGGAGAAACAGTGGAATTCATCAGGAACCGTTTGCATCGTCACATGCCGAAAGAGTGGTTGCGAGAAAAGTGCAATACAATTGGAGATTTGTTCAAAACCGTCTCGGCGCTCAAAAAGGAAATGGAAATGTTGAAGCCTCTGATACAACAACTCAGTTATGTTAAAAGTCGACGCCCTTGCACTATCTCCAATGACAGGTGACTTATCACGAATTTTAGTTTTAGTTTAGCTTTGGAGGTTTTGTCGAATCGCTTCAGTTTGTATGAGCAGTCTGTACAAGCAATGGAGTTAACTTCCCTTTTGTTCATCATAATGCGTTTATGTTAGTGGATGGTGATTGGTAGGGTTGTAATGGATTGGCTAGAGCAATAAGAGTGGCTCCTAGAGCACTGATATTTCTTCGGGATGGTGAGCAGCACTAATGGTGATCGGGAGAAACTCGGATAAGCTATGCAATGAAGTCAGCTTCTTCCCTGTTCACCCTAAAAAGCTGAAATTTCACAAACTGCCTTCCATATTAACGGAAAATCGAGATTTGTCCGTCAGTGTTTTTGTTATACGAACTCCATCGACGTTGGAACTGGCAGATTTCTCGCATCTCAGGTCTGACCGTTGGCCAACTTTGATGCCTGAAGGCCAGGGATGTGATAGCTAAGGCTGGTATACTGAGAAGCGTTCTGATTGGTGGACACTCCAAGGCGTAGTTGAGGCAGATCGATCATTCCCAAGTTGATGGGAGAACGGTTTACTGGGCTACGAATGGTTTACTTTAGTGAGTGAAGAAACAAGTTAGGGAATATTATATTTTCTATTTCAATGTTATGATTGAAAAATCTTGTAGTTTTAACGAGGTATTCCAAAAAGAAGCGGAAATAGGGGTAGCTCCACTGGGCTGAAAGCTGAATCTGGGAGCCCGTGAAGTGTTCTGATTGGTGGAGCTCCAGGACGTAGTTATAGCTGACAGCAACAGATTGCGTTCATGATCGTTTGTTCCCAACTTCATCACAACAAGTCACCTTGTTCATCACATATTTTTCTCCTTGGTGCGTTACCGGCCACATCTACGTAATCAATTTGATAACATTTAGTTATATTCGCGATATGTACGAAAAAATCGAGCGATTTTCGATAATACACTGGGTTTCAAACGTTTCTATGGGTGGCAGTTGTCGATTGAACATTTGAACTACTGGCAATAGGGACAACAACAATTGTATGGGCAACTTGGAAAATACCTTTCGCCTCGATTGGTTTTTCTAAGTAATTCTTGCAAATCTAAATGATGATGAAACGAAAAGTTATCAATTTCTGGTAGTGATGTGCGAAACAGTTACTTTTTGGTAATAGGTGACAAAGTGACAGTGACAGGCCGGTAATAGGTTCCTGTAATAGGTGACTTTGTAATAGGGTGACAGAGAAGCGCATCCTGCTACTGCGCAGCAGTGATTTCCATAACTAGAGTTCTTGCCCCGATAGACGCAACTAGCGTATCGGTCTCATATTTCTAATAAAAAATTGGTTCTGTTTGTTGAGAAAAAATGTATTAACACCTTCAGTGCGGATGACCGGTCGACCGGTCATCCCTGCATACCTGCCATATGGACGAGTTTGGGACCCGCATTGAAGGTGTTAACTCTCCATCATCTATATACATAAAACGCCAACCGTACGTATGTACGTGTGCACGGAGGGGTCGTGGCAGTGGGGAGAGTCGGCGGAATTGGAGACTGGAGGAGTTAGAGGGGTTGGAGGCACTACACAAATGGTGACTGAGTGACCAGTGACGATGTAGCTCCAACCGAGCAAAGAGTGATAACGTGACAAGTAGCGTCAACCGCCTATGAAGTGACAACCAGCGCCGACCACTACAGAGTGACGAGTAGTGCCAACAGCACTGGAATGACAACGCACACAGTGACAATTCAAGAAGCTCCGAAGGGGTCAAAGTGAAATAATTTGAAATAGTGATTCGGAGCAGGGAGAAAGTGAGCATTATTTCACTTGCTGTCACTGCAAGTTAGTTGGTAATAGGGTCAGTTCCGTAATAGGTGACAAACGGAACAGTGACTCTCCGGTAATAGGTGACTTTAACCAGTGACGCGATTTCCTACCCACCTCTAATTTCATTCGAAAGGATTTGAAAAGAAGCAGTATGAAGAGTGTGGCCTCCCCCCCTACCACTTCAGTTTCCATAGTAGTTCTTTAGATGAAAGTAGATGGCGCAACTGAGGCAGCCTCAAAAATGCTTGCACGCCATTTTAACATTAACTTTCTTCTCTGTTAACTTGTCTCCAGTGCTCTGTGGGTAGCTCCTAGCCCCACCACATAATGCATTATTGTCACACCTCAGGCCAGCATCAAGCAGCACCACTCTCACCATATTGTAACCACTTATCCATAGTTGTCGGTAATCTGTGCTGATGGTTCTCTCCTACATTCTCTACAGCGCCTCTTCGCAACCATATTGTGGAGGTTCACTTTCCCTCAATGGCTAGTCGGTTGTTGGTTACCATGACTGTAAAGACTCTTAGATGACGTAGTTGTAGTCTTATGAAGCTGGAATTCGACAGGGAACTGGTTTCTTCCGGAACTGTTGAGCACGAATATCTGAACTCCTCCCTGATCAGCTGAGATTGTTAGGGAGCCTTTCTTGACTACTAAGTAGGAACCTCTGGTTCTACCCTTCTCTCCTGTTTGCCGTTCGAAGTTGAAATTTTACGGAGTGCCTTTTGGAACTACTGAGAACGAATGACCACCTGAGCTCGTCCAAATAACCTAAGCGTACTAGTCCTAGTTGGCTTGGCTGACATACCTACCTACCTTAACCCATTCAATGCTAGCACTGAGTCCACCAATTTCGCCCCAGGCCATGACAGGCCATGACATGGCCATGACATAATGATACATTGTATCATTTATAGACCGCAAACTGTGCTTCACATAAAGTGGCAAAACGCTTCCCTGAAACGGGGTTTCTCCCAGCCAACTCCTGCCAAACCAGAAGCATTAGAGTGGTTTTTGGCAACAGGCCACCGATTCGACTGGACTGAAAAATCCTCAAAGGAGAGGCTGTCATATGACAACACCAGCACAGCGGGACAGGTTGGCGTGTTGTCATATGACAACGCTGGCATTGAATGGGTTAACTTTAATAGGACATACATTGGAAACTGTTGGAAATTGGTACTAAGTAAATAATATAACTTAATTATTCATTAACTCCAGATTTCATATCTATGAACACTTTTGGGAATTTAATATTAAACGTAAAATAACGTTATTTTACATTAGAAACTGGTTTGAAGTGCAGAGGTCATTCACTGGTTGGTACCTGGTCAAGGTCATTCACGAAAACATTTTGTTCATTTGTTGGGTTGATGGTTCGTTTTTCATGAAAGATGATTTGTCGTTTAAACTTAACCTTTTTCACGTTTTCAATGCATTTTTATTGTATTCAGCGATTCCTTTCCGTAAATTTGTTTTGTTCGAAATTAGGGCTGACCAGTTACACAAAAACAAGTATAAAAGAATGAACATTTGAAGCTGATCTACTAAGCGGTCATTCACTGGATAGAAGACCTATAATATTCTTTCCAGTATGAGCTATTAAGAGCAAAGAAGAATTCTTTCCATGTTATGACCCACACATCAACTAACAGTTAGTTCTTAAATAAAGAAGCGAACAGGAGAATCCCTGAGTGAGTCATCACCCATTGGGGGAGACGAGGTATGGGGAAACACGTCAACATGACGTCACCCTTCCACCTCTCTCTCCCCGAGGAAACTATACAAGTATATAAACCCACTCAGGGATGCTCCCTTATGCCAATCTAGTTCATTCAACTGACTTACTCATTTCGCTCTCTACCTTCTCCTCGAATAAGGATCTCCTCGAAGTACTAGGCTCACTAGGTAAATCTCCTGCCTCCTGACAGTCGGTTTCTGATGAAACGCCAGGGTTGCCGGGCTAGCCTATGTTCCATGCAATCCGCATGTCGGTAGGGCTAATAAGCCGCCGGTGCGACAGTGCAAGTCACTAGCTTAGGGACCATTCTCTCCTCATTGAGTAGACTCAATTGATAACTCGACGACACGCAAACATAACATTCCAGTATTAAGCTGAAATTTGATACCTTCTCAGGCTGAACTTTCGATATGCTGAACATCTTATTTTCTATACATAAGTTAATCGTTTCACTCTTTTTAATTACCTTTCGTTGTCTTTCAGGATTTCCTTCAAGATTGTGAACCTTCACGCACAGGTCGATTGTGAAGTTACCGTGGAACTGAAGAACTCTCATAAAATGAGTGATTGTTGCATTACTTTGAAGAATAATGTTGGAAAACTGAAGTAAGTAGTTTCACTGTTGGTTTCATTCTGAAGCGCTCCCAATGGGGTAGTTGCATGGGTCGGATTTTCGTATTTTCTGACGTTAAATTCAAATTTAGCGCACTTGAAAAAGGGTTTTCGGAGTTAGAATATTCACCTCTATGCATCATGCTTCCAAAATTGATACGGAATTCTATTCAATTCAATAAATCTTTATTTGTTATACAAAAAAATGTACGTGAATGCGTCATTGGTCACATAATTTATGGTATTGGGAAGGTATAGTAGGTGGTTTGGTGTATTTGTTATATAATCTGTTATTGCGAGGTGTTGTGGGAGCGCTAAAAGCGCGAGTCCAGCTGGGCAGCCCGGCTGGATCTGGATCCACCCACCATGGCGGCTCCCGGGGCTGTCTCCTAATATTAGGTAGACAGCCCTAACGTTTTCAAACGTTGCAGAGCGTACCAGGCGAGCCGCCCCTAGACTGACCAGACCCGGCCAGAATGAGGAATTTCACCGAATTCTGTTTGCATTTTTCCTGAATAGTTAATGGTGTGGGATAGATGAAAATTGGGCTGATTTCGGAAAATAAGTCTCCTGTTATTTTTGGGAGACAATCAAAATTTTTAATTTCAAAACTAACTGGGAAAACGGACGTGGAGCGGGAACGCTCGCTGATTGGGCTGTTCGGATCGCCGTCTCCTCCCAGTGTTGCCCATTGGGACGACGAAATCGTGTTTTCTAAGAGAAAAGTTATCAAACAAAAACAGGGGAAACCTAATTTTCCCCATCTCGCTTTTTCTATTTTTTTCTTCAGTTTTTCGATTTCGAACTTTACTGTTTCGTGAAATTTTGCATCTGGGGACTATGGATTTCTCGATCTCAGCGCTTCAAGCGGCCATAAATGAACTATTCCAGCATGACGTCATTTTCCCGGTTTTTTTAAACATTCGTATTTTCTACACTGTTTTGTTTATTCGTAAATTAGGAAGTTCGGGCTGAAAGTTTGCCTTAGGGGGTTTTTCGAGGTGCTGAATCCGATTTTGGGGTCAAAAATAGGAAATTCCGACATGGTGAAATTCCTCATTGATGGAAGCAGTCAATATACTGAAGGTGGGTTCACAAGCGTCCAACTCTGTGTTTCCAACTCTGCGTTCTGCTCGCTGATTGGCCAAGAACAGACGGAAAGAGTCGGAGAGGGGTGATATTTTGGAGAGGCACTTTTGGGAGGGACTGTCCGCATCCGAAAAATTAGGTATTTGATGGAAAGAGTCGGGAGAGGGTGGTAAAAGTGGGTGGTGGGCGGTGGAAGGAGGGAGGTGAGGGTCGCGTTAACGCAATGATAAGCGCGTCGGAAAACGGACGCCTGTGAACATCCAAACAGAATGTCGGAAAGAAACGGAAAGAGTCGCAGAGTCGGAAAAAGTCACAGAGTCGGACGCTTGTGAACCCACCTTGAGTGTGTATTATACAAGGTTGCTAGCCGACATCACTCCCTAGCAATGGATGTTTATAGCTATCGCTCTACTTTTGTTGCACGAACGTCTAAACTGCATTGGCAGCATTAGTTCATATATCCTCCGCTAGGGATAGTGAAGCGTTTTTTCCTTGAATCAGATGGGATAAGCTTAGGTACCTATTTTGATAAAGGTCGTAAAAATGCAAAGTAGCTGATTCAAAGTCAAAGGAAAAAAAAACGCTGCAAGTCACACGCTGCAGATCACTCGTTTGCAAAGATCAAGCTCTGGTCGCTGCGTGGACACTGGCAGCGATGTTTGAAGGCTCATGACATTTGATTGTTTTCACATTTCAAGATTTAAAAAATATTCTCTAAAATCAATATTTCCACTCGCGTTTCACATTTTGGACAATTTTGGTTTCGCGTTTTTCGTGTCTGTCTGTCATAAAATCCTTGAAAACTCCAATTCCGATGAAACTTTTGTTGAATGTGGTGGTTTGCGGGTAGATGGTCCCCTATGAGGGCAGTGGAAGGTACTAAGAGATTGGTGTTTTGAGATTAACTACTATGCATCGGATCATCTATACAATCGGGTTATGGATACGAGGAAGCTATGTGCCACACCCTTTGGCAGACGATTGGAAACGACTTTTGGTTTATTATTTTCAATAATAAGCCTTTGGAATCGAGCAAGAAAAAAAAAATTTTAACCCCCCCTCAAAATTTGATGTTTTACGTTTCAAGGTACGTAGAATACGAAAATCGAATAAAAAACTCTGCAAATCAATGCCCAAAGGTTTATTGTTTTCTGTATAGATCACCCTTCTGTATAGATCACTGGTTCTCCATCAATAGCACCTACCACCATCTGTATTCTCCCTTGACCTGCCCTCTCAAATTTCAGCTTCCTGCGTTCAATAGGATTGAAAATGGCTTCGGAGCTCACTCAGCTGATCAGTGCTCTGAAGAGTGAAGAAGATCTCCTCGAATGCTGGAGACGCCTGGAAGAGCACTGATCAGCTGAGTGAGCTCCGAAGCCATTTTCAATCCTATTGAATGGAAGTGCTCTTCCAGGTGTCTCCAGCATTCGAGGAGATCTTCTTCACTCTTCAGATCACTGATCAGCTGAGTGAGCTCCGAAGCCATTTTCAATCCTATTGAACGCAGGAAGCTGAAATTTGAGAGGGAAGGTCAAGGGAAAATACAGATGGTGGTAGGTGCTATTGGTGGAGAACCAGTGATCTATACAGAAGGGTGATCTATACAGAAAATAATAAACCTTTGAGCAATGATTTGCAGCGTTTATTTCTATAGCATTATATGGCATTAATGGTAACTAATGGTAACCCGACTTTCCGGGTTGCCAATGATAAATGGAGTAATTTGTCGTGAGTTCAGAAAGCCTGCAATTCATAAAAAGTGAGATTGTACACGATTTTTTTTAAAGGGCGTAAGTCCTTGGGAAAGAATAGCAAATTTGGAGCTCCTAGGTGGGGGATAAAAATCTGGGAAAATACGTAAAACGCGTCAAATTGATTCCTTTCACCATTTGATCAATAGCGGCATACAGGAAGGTTTTCTTGATTTCCCGAAAGTTTGGTTGCGAGGACTTACGCCCTTATAAAAGACACTGATTCTTATTATGACTTACAGTTTGATTGTTCTTTGCAGCCTGGATACTGTGAGAATGGTGTTCCAAGCGCTTCCCTCGTCTGACGTCGACGTTTTGTTCAGATTCGTGAAATTCTTGGACAGCGAGACTTCGCAGTTGACGCTCGGCGCGTGAGTAGAAGACGACTCATCATATTGAAATCTCTATCCGTCGAAATCGGCGGGCCTTGTAAATGAATATAGGTACATTTTTATATTTTAACTTGTTCGTCATCTTTATATTTTTAAGGCAAGTATCTCAACTGCTAAGCTTATTCCTGTTAAAAAATAAACGTATATTGTAAGAAATCCAAGGTGGTTTTATTCGTAGCTCAAAGACCTGGGAGGTGTCAAGTATAATGGGGAATTTGCCTCAATTTTAGATTCTGGAATTTCAAGTCAAATCCTGTAATAGGGCCCTAGAATAACGTTTAACACTAGGAATAACCAAGGAGAAAAAATTACCGTAGGAGAAAATGACTAAACAAGTGAACCTCTATTACAAAACACCGTGAAAATCGAGGAATATTGTTGACGTCATACGAAAAAAAAGACGCGAAAACAACTCCGACAACAGACTGAGTTCTAGCACCGCCACACAAAACAAAGTGAAATGGCTACTCGAATAATGTGATTCAAATCTTGAAACTAAATAAGAGGAGATGAAGACTAATAATGCTTGATAAACTAGTAGGTAGAATCGTATTGTAAAAAAGTGAGTAATATTGTTTCTTTTGGTCACTTTTGTGTCTGGGTTCTTCCTGCCAGTTCGCGGCGCACTCTTGTGCGCACTACTTGTAAGCTAAAAGTTCGTGTATGTGCCGCTTCTGTGGTAAGCGCCACAGGACCTCCTTTGAAGTCAGATTGGTAGAATATCCGTCACGTTTCAAACATGGCTGCCTCTTACACATTGCCACCACATTCAAAATTTCCATCTTCCTTAAATTCTCTAAATTTTTTGGATGCGTTTTCGAGCAGCTCACTATGGTTTTATTCCATAAAAATAAACCCTCATTCGAAAAAAAAAAAAATGTGAAGCAAATTCCCCATTGAGTACAGGGTGTCTTCAGGGTTCGATTCTACAAGGCATTCCCAACAAAAATTGGCTCTTAGCAATTTTGTTTTGACCCCTTCTTTTTTCAATTATTAGGACGTCCCACAGTAAGACTTGGGCGTCCTTATGCGATTAATCTGAGGTAAAGTTGGACAACACTCAACAGAAAAAAAAACCTCTCACTAATCCGTTTTAGACCATTCTGAATCCAAATCCGCGAAAAAAACCATAGGTGTATGTCTGTATGTGACCAAATCTTGTGTACTCTGCCCAGGCCTTATTTCTCAACCGATTTTCGTGGTTCTTTTTTATTCGACGTGGAAAAATATCTAGTTGTGCACTACGGCCTTTTGAGGGGGGGAAAGGGGGGGTTATTGCTTTAAAAACGCGCGTTTGAGGGCATAATCTTGTAAATTCTACCCAAGCCTAAATTTCCTACCGATTTGCGTCTTTCTTTTTCTGTTTGACTCAGAAATTTTCCTCAATTGCACACTATTTCACCAGAGTATCAAAATTAGCATGAGAAGGGGGCGATAGTATTCACAAAATATGCGATTTTTCAATATTTCGGTTCTTTCACTGCTTATTATTTGTACCCAAGCTTTGAAATTGAGGAAAAATTCTCAATTTTACCTGCGGACAGTGCCGTCCTTGGGGTGGAGCGAGTGGAGCGGCCGCTCCAGGCCTTACTCTCGCTAAAACTCAATAAGTAAGAGTTTTGGTTGAATTGAAATAGTGTGCAGAGTGAAGATATACATGCTTAAAATATAAAGTCTGATTATACGCGCAATATTTTCAATTATTGGATAGATAAAACAAAACATATTGTTTAGTAATGCATGCATTCCAGGGGACGTCCCATTGGATAAGCATTAGATCAGTTTAACCAGTTGTTAAGTGATAAAACTGTTTCACTTGATGTAATTTATTTATTACTTTAGGCAAGAAATACTGACCCCCCCCCCCCACCATTATCCACCTTAACATTTCTAGCGGCATGGGAGCCTCGAATCTGAAGAGCATTTTAAAATCCATGCTCTACGATACCCAACATGCGAATTCGAGTTCACCCCCCCCCCTCCTCCTCCTCCTCCAATGGTGCCAGTCTGGCACCAAAGCGGAAATACGTCGTAACATTGAACTTTCATCTGTTAGTTTTGGTAGGCAGTCCGTCGAAGTTCACATCCGTATTCAAGGTGAAACACACAAAAAAAAAAAAAAACACGAAATAAGCGGTTTATGGCATCATGGCACCATATCCTGGCACCATGGTGGCACCACTATTAGTTCCATGGAGGTACAGAGAATAATTCATGAAAATCCGGAGGTACAATGAGAATTTTTCCTCAATTTCAAAGCTTGGGTACAATTAGTAAGCAGTAAAGGAACCGAAATATTGAAAAATCGGATATTTTGTGAATATTATTCCCCACTCACCCCCTCCCCTTGCGAATTTTGGTACTCTGGTAAAATCATGTACAACTCGGAAGTTATTTGAGTCAAACAAAAAAAGAAACACGCAAATCGGTTGGAAATTGAGGCCTGGGCAGAGTTTACAAGATTGCGCACGCAAACGCACGTTTTTTAAGCATTAACCCCCCTTTCCCCCTCTTAAAAAGCAAAATCCGAAATTCCGGCGCCGTAGTGCACAACTAGATAGTATTCCGCGTCAAACGAAAAAAGAACCACGAAAATCGTTTGAGAACTAAGGCCTGGGCAGAGTACACAAGATTATGCCCAAAAACGCACGTTTTTCGAGCATTAACCCCCCCTTTCCTCCCCTTAAAAAGCAAAATCCGAAATTCCGGCGCCGTAGTGCACAACTAGATAGTATTCCGCGTCAAACGAAAAAAGAACCACGAAAATCGTTTGAGAACTAAGGCCTGGGCAGAGTACACAAGATTATGCCCAAAAACGCACGTTTTTCGAGCATTAACCCCCCCTTTCCTCCCCTTAAAAAGCAAAATCCGAAATTCCGGCGCCGTAGTGCACAACTAGATAGTATTCCGCGTCAAACGAAAAAAGAATCACGAAAATCGTTTGAGAACTAAGGCCTGGGCAGAGTACACAAGATTATGCCCAAAAACGCACGTTTTTCGAGCATTAACTCCCCCTTTCCTCCCCTTAAAAAGCAAAATCCGAAATTCCGGCGCCGTAGTGCACAACTAGATAGTATTCCGCGTCAAACGAAAAAAGAACCACGAAAATCGTTTGAGAACTAAGGCCTGGGCAGAGTACACAAGATTATGCCCAAAAACGCACGTTTTTCGAGCATTAACCCCCCCTTTCCTCCCCTTAAAAAGCAAAATCCGAAATTCCGGCGCCGTAGTGCACAACTAGATAGTATTCCGCGTCAAACGAAAAAAGAACCACGAAAATCGTTTGAGAACTAAGGCCTGGGCAGAGTACACAAGATTATGCCCAAAAACGCACGTTTTTCGAGCATTAACCCCCCCTTTCCTCCCCTTAAAAAGCAAAATCCGAAATTCCGGCGCCGTAGTGCACAACTAGATAGTATTCCGCGTCAAACGAAAAAAGAACCACGAAAATCGTTTGAGAACTAAGGCCTGGGCAGAGTACACAAGATTATGCCCAAAAACGCACGTTTTTCGAGCATTAACCCCCCCTTTCCTCCCCTTAAAAAGCAAAATCCGAAATTCCGGCGCCGTAGTGCACAACTAGATAGTATTCCGCGTCAAACGAAAAAAGAACCACGAAAATCGTTTGAGAACTAAGGCCTGGGCAGAGTACACAAGATTATGCCCAAAAACGCACGTTTTTCGAGCATTAACCCCCCCTTTCCTCCCCTTAAAAAGCAAAATCCGAAATTCCGGCGCCGTAGTGCACAACTAGATAGTATTCCGCGTCAAACGAAAAAAGAACCACGAAAATCGTTTGAGAACTAAGGCCTGGGCAGAGTACACAAGATTATGCCCAAAAACGCACGTTTTTCGAGCATTAACCCCCCCTTTCCTCCCCTTAAAAAGCAAAATCCGAAATTCCGGCGCCGTAGTGCACAACTAGATAGTATTCCGCGTCAAACGAAAAAAGAACCACGAAAATCGTTTGAGAACTAAGGCCTGGGCAGAGTACACAAGATTATGCCCAAAAACGCACGTTTTTCGAGCATTAACCCCCCCTTTCCTCCCCTTAAAAGGCAAAATTCGAAATTCCGGCGACGTAGTGCACAACTAGATAGTTTTCCGCGACGGACAAAAAAAGAACCAGGAAAATCGGTTGAGTACTAAGGCCTGTGCAGAGTACACAAGATTTTGTTACACACACACACACACACACACACACACACACATACACACACACACAGACATACACCTATGGTTTTTTTCGCGGATTTGGATTCAGAATGGTCTAAAACGGATTACTGTGTGGTTATTTTTTTTTTTTCTGTTGTGTGTTGTCCAACTTCAGCCCAGATCGATCGCATAAGGACGCCCAAGTCTTACTGTGGGACGTCCTAACAAAAACGAACAAGATATTAGTGACCTTAAGAAAGCAATGCAAAACATCGTTTGATAGCGGCGCGCAAAAGCAAAAGCAAGAAAGAAGACATTTCGTTTTTTCTAATGAATTTATTGTTTATTAGACAAAAATTACTATGTTTAACATTAACAAGCACTGTTTAAACATTACTTAAAGAATAAACTTTGTTTTGATTTTTCTAGCTTATTTTTCTGAGATTTCTATTGTTTTTTTTTAACCTGAAACCTGAAACGAAATTACTCGAAACATACCAACCTGAAATGGGTGTTTTGCACCACCCCTCCCTCTTTTAGAGTTTAAGAGATAAACGTTTTGTTTATCAAAAAGCTTACAATTACGACTTTGCAAGTATAGCTTGACAAATATTTTCCGGACCCCCCCCCCCCCGGTATTCATAGTTAAAAAAGGCCTCGCAAAAATGTTTTGCTCCAGGCCTCGCATTTTCCCAAGGACGGCACTGCCTGCGGATTTTCATGAATTATTCTCTGTACTACCATGGAACTAGTAGTGGTGCCACCGTGGTGCCAGGACTCCAAAAACCGCTTATTTTGTGGGTTTTTGTTTGTTTCACCTCGAATACGGATGTGAACCTTGCTGGACTGCCTACCAAAACTAATTAATGAAAGTTCAACGTTAAGACGTATAACCGCTTTGGTGCCAAGCTGGCACCATTTGAGGAGTGCGGTGTCGGGGGGGGGGGGGGGGGGTGAACTCGAATTCGCATGTTGGGTGTCGTAGATCATGGATTTTAAAATGCTCTTCAAATTCGATGCTCCCATGCCGAAGTGTTGTGTTAATTCAAACAATGAATTAAAAATTTAAAACATACTGATTTTTAACAAAACTTCTCTCAAGGTGATCGAGAATGGGGTCACCCATAAAAGTAATATCTAACAAAAAACGTTAAATTTCAGATTTGGTTTTTAAGTGGCCAGAGAAGAGAAAAGGTCAAATGTGGTAATATCAGTGGAATTCATTCGATAAAATGTTCAAAGCTAATTCTGATGCCAGCTAAAACTGAAATGGTTAGATTAGCCACTAGCTGTTCGTGTGGAGAAATAAATTTTTTTAGCGTTAGCTATTAGCTGTCGAGGATTAGCTAAATCACCGCAGCTAAATCTGTTAGCTACAAGTTTTCGACTAATAGCTAATTAAGCTGGAAATTTTAGCTGTTCCTCGACCGCTAATAGCTAAATTTATCTTTCTGCTATTAAAAAAAGCTATAAGCTAATTTAGCTATTAGTTGAAAAATTAACTAGCTAATAAATTAGTTAGCTAATGCCCAACTCTGGCCCTAGGGAATTGAAAAACTGAAAAATTGCTGATGGAATCCTCAATATCGAACAATAATTGCCAGATAAATATGGGAAAAACATGGGAATAACCGTTTATTCAGTTTTTCTTCTCTGGAAATTATTGTTCGATTTTGATGATTCCGGCGGAAATTGTTCAGTTTTTCAATTCCCAAGGGCCGTGCACTAATGAATTTCTAAAATCCTTTAAAATTTCCAATTCAAGTACAACTTTGTAACTACTAAAAACGAACTTTGTAAATACTAAAAACGAACGGCGACCGACTGAGACCCCCTGATGTGAGTTTTAACTGAGTCCTCTAACCAGCCGATTGTGAACTCCATCTTCCTATCATCTTAGAAATGTTGTTACTTTAACCCATTTCCGGCCATTGATGCATTTTTGCATCGTCATAATAATGATTTTTTTAAATATTGAAATAGTGGACAATCTTTGTAGACGAATTTTTTCTCGTTCACGCTGTTCCTAAACTTTTATAAAGAAAAATGTCTTCGACATTCGGGAGCTCAATGCGATTTGTGAATTTTTTTTTTTTTGAAAAGGAGGCCTTCTGACCGAATTTTGGTCACCGAAAGCGTGATTATGGAGGCTCAAATTCGGTCCTGGGCGAGTGAGCTTTCTGGGCCTGAGTCGAAACAGATTCCGGTTCATAAAAAATCATTTTTAGATTTTATATTGACTTTTTTTTTTTTTTTTAATTTTTGACAATGAACTGGATAAATCATATCAATTTGGAAAACTGAGACCTCTGAAATCCTATTAAAATGTAAAATTCATAAAATTTGGAGAATTTTTGCTCTCGATGGGTGAGCAAATGATGCCTTATTTCGGCCGATATTTTGTAAAATAGTTCGTCCTCCCCCCCATTACTACGTCATTTCTACCCTCGGCTTGAAATGGGTTAAACTCGGAGTGATGGAGTTGAGTTCTGCGATGTTGCTGTGCGGGTGTCTCTTGGACTTGCTTCTTTGAAGGAGAGGAGGAAAATAGCTGATGTTGTTTTCCTAGTGAAATTGTTAAATGGCTCACCTGGACGACTCAACCTCGTGAATATAAGGGTTCCATCCTACTCGACTAGGTCAAGAGACTTTTTCTCACCATCTTTTGAGGGAACCAACTACGCTCTGAATAGCCCTCTCACACGGTTTCAACGGTCAGCGAACGAGTCGCCAGTCGACATTGATCCGTTTTTAGACAGTGTGAATCAATTTAAGTCAATGCTACCTAAATTTTACCTGCAGTATTAAATTAGTTTATTTGTGTCAAATTTGATTTCTTATTTATCACTTTCATTTTGTTTTTCACTTACTGTAGCTGAGAATTGTAGAAAAATTCTTAATATGTAATTAGGAATAAAATCCCGTAATGTTTAATAAATAAATAAATAAAAACTAATGTGCTCGACAATATAACATTAGGTAAGACTGTTATGCATTAGAAAGGTGATTAATAATTTATATTTTATTGCTTCCTGGTTGGAATTGAACGTTCTACTTCTCGTCCGAAGGGATCACGTGAAATTCCTGCATTAGGTTCTAAATACGTTTTGTCATCGGCAAAGTGTAGAGGAGGACTGTGTTACTCAACAGGATACGACCATTTCCACCTCGCGGCCATCGGCAACGAATAGTTTCAATCAGAAAGTCAGAGGAGTCATCATTTACAAATTTTCACGATTTAAATTGACTCTGCCCCGTCGCCATACCGACTCATACACACAATCATACAAAATTTCGAATCACTTAGATTAAGTCAGTTTGATTTTTGAAAAGAGTATTTTATTACAACATTGAAACAACAAAAAACTTCATTAGGATACATTTATCCAAAATTCAATTTATCCATTTCAAAATTTTTTCTTAAATTTGAAATTTGTTTTAAAAAACCCAAAAATGTTGCAAGTTATTACACAATGGTTTATTATTTTTCTACATAGACCACTCGTCTGCAAAGAACTCGGCTTTGCCATTGTTACCACCAACCAACTTGAAAAAAAAAAAAAAAAATCGATCGCATTTCGGTCAGCTAACATTTCAACGGAGATTAGGCCTCTTTTGCGATTCACATTCGTGTTTCTGATTTATCGTACTTACAACCCTTAAGTTCTCGTAGGGAGCGAACGGTTTGTCCTACAGGGGTCCACGTGGTCTCATTCGATTCTAAAAATTCAATACTATCTTAAATTGATGGAAAAACAATACCTTTGTCAACATTTTTTGAGTTAGGGCGTTTTTAAAATTTCAAACCTTATTTTTCACCCCTTAGAAGTGACCTACATCAACCAAAAGCTTCGGGGCACAACTAGACCCCAAATGGAGCCTACATACCAAATTTCATCAAATCGGTCATCGGTCAATGCTATGTGAGGAAAGTGCCGCGTGCGGCGGACGGACGGCCAAATTTTTATTCGATTTCTGGATTCTACGTACCTTGAAACGTAAACAAACAAATTTGAGGGTGGGGGGGGGGTTAAACATTTTTTTTTTCTTGGTCGATTCCAAAGGTTCATTATTAAAAATAATAAACCAAATTCACTCCAGCGTTCTGCCTCCTCCGAAAACGAAAGATTAAACACATTTTGTTCCGAGTCTATCAAAGAAGCGGAATCTTTGTTTTCACTTTTCAAGATTGAAAAAAATGCTCTCCAAAATCAAAATTTCCACTCGCGTTTCAACTTTTAGGCCTTCCTGAAAAATTTTGGTTCCGTGTCTGTCTGTCATGAAATCCTTGTAACGGGCAAAACTTTTAGTGCCAGCCTTTTAAATGCCCAGGCGGCTCCCCATTCCCGGATTTAAAGCCCCCCCCCCCCCCGGACTGATAAAATTTTCCTGTCCTGATTTATTTATTCTGCATTTTCGCACGTTCAAATTCCGCCTATCTTCTAAGAAGTATTACTGATTTAAAATTCGTTCAAATTTCTCCAAATTTTTAGATAATGTTTGTTAAAATATATTGTGATATTAATTTACCTATTTCAATGAATACTCGGATAATGGGGGAGTACTCGCCTTTAAGGAGCTCTAGGGGAATGATTGACAATAAAAACAAAATAAATTGTAGCACAATTTTGAGAGATTTATTAGGTTTAGCCTCAACCAAGTTTCCTAAGGGCCTCAAAATTTTGGAAATAGAAATTGAACTAGGTGAGAATGTTCGTGACTCGAGAGAGGAAGAAGGAGAGTGCCACTCACCGCGGATGCCCACCAAGTTGGTAATGGCATCAAGGAATCAATTAGAGCTTTTGGGGTTCCCAGTAGGCAGATACTAGGGTGGGTGACCAGGAAGTGTAGTTTCTCCGCCGATCCAAATCCTCTTGATGTTGAAGTCTCCGGACGGCGATCCACTTGTTTGACGAGGAGCCAAAAAATTTGAAGATATGATGAGGTGATTAAAAAGGGCAGAAAATGCACCCCCATGCAGACTGCTCGAGGAAGTAGAGAGCGGGGGCACCCTCCCCACCCAGCGTCCAGGATCAGCTGACCACTCTGCCATCATTGTGATTCCCGAACATCACAATATATAGTATTAAAGTAGTATTAATGTAAAAATATCCAGAATTGTTTTATGTTCAACCGTTTTTCAAAACAGTTTAGTTCCAAAAATGAAGTAAAAATCAAAATATGTCTACTTCAACACAAACTTCGACTTGACAAAAGAATAATAATCTGATATGGAAATTAGAAATACAAAATTGATAAATCGGAAGAATTACGACACTCTTGAACCTCTGAACCATCTGGAAAGGGAAATGTAAACCCTCCCTCCCCTCGCCCAAATACTGCTCAATATCCTAAAAACCATGAATGAAAGAGGGAAAAATGAATGGAGAGACGTCATAAAAAAAAGCAAACTGGATATATGCGGACCCCGGCAGTGACGGTCACCTGGGTAGCTCTGCATGTTTGCGGACCCCAGCGCAGAAAGGTTAAAATAAGTGATTGTCCGATATCGATGAAATTTTCATGAAATTTAGCTAGTGCCTACCTATGCATCGGGTTAGTATGCATACGAGGAAGCTATGTGCCACACCCACTTGGTAGACTTTTTCTAGAAGAAACAGCTCGCGCTGGGTTGGTTACTTGCTTACCTAATGTTGAGATTATAGCAGATCGACATGATTGCTTGTTTTGTTGTCGATTTCCTGCACTCTGTGTGTTGAATTCAGTCCTCCGCCTCCCAAAACGAAACAATCCGATTACCGCACTCCAATTGTTGTCCGAACATCGACGTTTCCCAGTGCGAGGTTTCCTCGTGAAGCAACGAGCAACCCGTTTCGCTTCTGATCTTTAAACGGAGGACGCCACTTTTCTCCAGGTTAGAAGAAGGGGAGTCGAGCGAGGAGCACGCTAGGGGTGTCCTGGGGTAATTATCGAGGTACTCCAGAGGGGAGGGATGTTCCTGGGGAAAGGCGCAGTCGAGGAGGCCCTGCCTGCCTATATATTACTCGGAAGTGGTTCGGTGGAGGAAGCAAATGTTTGGAGAAAGGATTCAAAGGGAGCGGGGAGGCTACATAAGAACTTCTTAAACGACGCTTCTTCGCTGTTGGCTCGCATCACTCCGCGCTAAAATGTCCCTGGTAAGTAAATTTTAACCTAATTAATCAATTTATCGATATAATTATTCACATTAACCTCCTTCCGCCGAGAACTAAAATCTTCCAAAATACTTTTTACTTTATTATTTTCAATAATGAACCTTTGGAATCGACAAAGAAATTGTATACCCCCCCTCAAAATTTGTTGGTTTACGTAGACTCCGAAAATGGAATACAAAATTTTCCGTCCCTCCACCGAAAGGCACTTCCTTAGTTCCCATGGGCCGATTTTGATGGAATTTGTTATATATGGTATATTAGTCGTGTGCCGAAGCTTTTGGTTGATGTCAGTCAAAGGGGTGAAAAATAGGGGTTGTAATTTTAATTTAATAAATAAATTTTAATTTTTAAATAATTTTTAAATTTTTAATTTCCTAATAAAGGCACCCACAATTTTATACCTTCTTCAAATTAAGAAGGTACTTCTTCAAATTGAGTGAGAAGCGTTCAACTTTTTTTTTTAAATTTTTTATCGATTAAAATTACGTGTTATTCGAACATCATCTTTAGCCCTTAGTTACACGCTAGGCGGGGATTTGCCCGCATTTTCAAAAAAACAGAAATAGAATGATGAACCGTTCACTATTGTCCCTCCAATGCCCAAGGTATCTTTTCTCAGACCTTTAACTGAGTATGCAATGATCCCCTGAACAATTGTTTACCTTACCTTCAGTATGCAATCAGACTGCAAAGTTTGATACACACATATGATTATGATTATAAATCTTACTACTTCTACTACAATGATTTCACATGTTTGTATTTTTTGCTTGATTTACAGTTTCATGTTTCCTCGTTCTTGAATAATCATGATAATAATTTTGATTATTATGATTGATATAAATTTTGTTACTTATGTATTTCCTACTTCAAAATTCATATTTTTATTACCTACCTGTTGAAAAAAAATGTATTGAGTTGAAGCCCATCCTATATCTATGACTTTTTAAAACCGATTCGTGCCTTTCAGTGTATCATAAATAATTTATGATAATTATTAATAATTGTGTTGAAATAAATGTGCGAGGATTTCCCCGCTAGCGTGTACGAACGTAACTCCCCATCTAGCGTGTAGCCAAGGGCTAGGGATCCTAAAGCGATCCTACGAAAGTAGAAAATAACGAAATAAACAAACGGGCCACCAATACAATTGTCATGGGGAATTGAAACAAATTATTTATTTGAAAGAGGAACTCTTTTGTTGATTTGTTTAAATCCGGGACCAAATCATGACACTCAGCTACATTGCAGGGAGGAACCCAGAGAGCGTATCTGCTGGTGCAAATAAGCAACGTCTCTGATTGGTCTCCACTAAATCAATTTTAGCCATTTTCAGCATATTTTTGAAGGAGTGGTTTCACCTGAAGAAGTTCTCTACTTCAATATAAACTAGATAGTGAAGCAAAAATATGTTTGGTAAGTAGGTAGTGGCAATAGCAAAGCCGAGTTCTTCGCAGCCGAGTGATCTATGCTTAAAAATAGTAAACCTTTGTGTAATAATTAGCAACGTTTTTAGTATTGAAGGCTCATCTTTCAGACAAAAGACGGCCTCTAACACCTGAGCATCTTAAGCAGGACGTAATTGTTCAATTTATTGAGGTTGATTAGTATGAATAAAAGGTGCGAATAATGAAGACTTGAGTGCCTCTAAGATACGTACTTTGATCGGCTGCTACCAAACCTGTACACCACGGATTAATGATTTTCTTAATGATGAAGAATTTACATTATTTTGTAGAAAAATTGTTGGGTTTTTTTTTGCATAAGTGTATTTTTACTTCTGATAGCGTATTTGGTGCGATTTTTTGTATCAATGGCTTTTTGAGTAAAATCTAATCAAAAATCGTATTACCTTATTTATAATTTGCACCTACGTAATTATGTACGGAGGTGTTCCAATTCTTCAACTAAAACAAATAAATAACAAAAAACACTTCCCACTCCCTTGACCAAAAAAAAAAAAGTCTGCCAAGTGGGTGTGGCACATAGCTTCCTCGTATCCATAACCCGATTATATAGATGATCCGATGCATAGTAGTTAATCTCAAAACACCAATCTCTAAGTACCTTCCACTACCCTCATAGGGGACCATCTACACGCGAATCTGGACAATCCTAGAAAATTTCGTCAAATTCGGATGAAAAATGTAAATGTTATGGCTAATTTTACGTATGCGCATGCGCAGAGGCTTCTTTAAATTTTAAGGCCTTGATTTTCATTGGGGACCATCTACAACCTAATCCGCGTAATCGCTGAAAATTTCATCGAAATCAGGTAGAAAATGTGGAAGTTATGGCTGTTACACGGAATTCACGTTTGCGCATGCGCAGTCGCTTCTATCAGTCCGGGGGTGATGATCTTCATTGGAGACCATCTACACACCAACCCGCACAATCCCTGAAAATTTCAAAGAAATCGGACAATAACTTCGTATAGTTAGGCGCTTTACAAGGAATTCATGACAGACAGACAGACAGACAGACACGGAACCAAAATTGTTCAGAAAGGTCTAAAACGCAAAACGCGATTGAAAATTTTGATCTTGGAGAACTTTTTTTTTCGTCCTTGAAAAGTGAAAACAAAGCTTCCGCTACCTTGGTGGACTCGGAAGCAAAAAGAAAAATCGCAGATGCACTAGTACCGTCAACTGGGGTGATACTGATATACTGGGGTGATACTGATCAACACGCCTTTTCTCATATGCATGCGATTGCAGAACTCCACACAGTCCTAAATTGGAAAGTTAGGTCGTGTTATGTGTTCATAACAATGTCTTCTCTGGGGAGATATCGTTCCCGCCCGATAGTCTAGGTTACCATGGTAGCTGATAAGGAAATAAACAAATCTCAAAATCGGGCCCAGCTGACATTGTGATTGTAACTTCTGTTGTGCCGGTGTCGGGTGTTGTGTGGTGAAGTTCTAGCGAAAAGATTTTGTTTCTACTAGGGGTAAGCATGAAATATCTGCAATTAGTTTGTTCTTTCCGTGTTATTACAGTTGGTTATCTGTTAAAAACAAAAACAACTCATTTCCAGGGGGTGATAGTGATCACGGCCGAAATGCCCCGAAACTATCAAAACGTGATTGGTCCATCACTATTTTTGGCAACAAGTGCTTTAAAATAAGTCGTTTCTTGTCAGTTACCAAACATGTGCCACAAATTGTCTTATTATAATAAAAAATACTGAAGAGGATATTACGAGTCTTGAATTTCGGCTTGATTCTGATTTTTATAAGTAAAGAGTTGGTTTTCATTAGTTTGTCAACAAAAATTTTTCTGAAATGAGTTGCTAGTGGTTGTTTTTTACCTCAGGGTACTAAAAAACAATTTTTAGTAGTTTAAGTTCGATTTTTAATTGTTTTTAATACGTTTAAGTTCGATTTTAAATTAGTGATCACTATCACCCCCTATGTGGGGGTGATACTGATCAATTTAATTTTTTTTTTAAATGAGCTTAATTGAACAAAATTTCAAAGTTTTATATAGGATACTGTTCGTAAGATGTGGGAGAATATAAACTATTTTTTTCAGATTTTTTTGAATTATTACACTGGTAGTTTTCAAGGAAAAACTGTAGAAATTGATCACTATCACCCCAGTTGACGGTAGTAATAGTATATTTTCAAATGAGAAACCCAAATTTTATTTCCATTCTCATCATCGGATACCCTTACTTACATTTTGTATATTTGAACATTTTTATTCTTAAACTCCGAAGTTTTGTTTCAGTTAAAAAGTTGAGGTTTTTGTTTGAAAACTTGATCGTCAGTGTTTGTTAAAATGCGGAAGGTGGGAAATTTTGCATCTGCATTATCAGGTAAAGATTGTTGTAACTAAGCAACGAATCATTTCATCGTAGTCGATATTTAGGATGGATGAAATAAAATTTATCGTCAATTAATTACACTGTATTAACAACAAAAACTATACGTGTGAACTTGTTAGGAGTCAAAAAGCCCAATTTAAGACACAGGGCTTCTAACGAAGAAATTATGTGCATAGTGAAGGAATAGGTACCGGTCTGCGAGTAGGTATAACTTCTGCTTGCTGAACCTCGTCAATACGTCAATTGCAATGATGAAAGTAGGGATGTCCGATACTTCAAAAGTATCGATATATTATCGTATCGATACATCTAGAAAGTATCAAAAAGTATCGATACGATACTTTCAAAAAGTATTGATATTTTGAAGTATCGATACTTTTTGATACTTTCACTAAAATGGGTGAAATTGTCGTTTATGTTTCTCTCCATCAGTGTGACATCTCTCCATCACGAGGATAATAATTAATATAGAATGAACAGAACGATAAATCACTCATCTTGTTATTTAAAACTTGTTTTTGTTTAGGCACTTGGTTGGGTTAACATTTTGGTGGTCCTTCCTCGATACAGCAGGTTATCATAGAGAGCTGGAGGTGGTGGTACATCATCTTTGTTTAATTTGTTGACGTTTTTTAGTCTCCCAACAATCTACGTAGGCATAGAGGTACTGTCAAGTTGGTACCTTCATGTCGTAGGTGTTGAAACAGATAAAATGTGATATAAACAAGTATCGCCTCCGATACTGGAATAAAAGTATCGATACTACGATATATATCAGGGGAAAAAAGTATCGATATGTATCGATACTTTTTTCAAGAAATATCGATACTTTTAAGTTTCGATACTTTTGGGACATCCCTAGATCTAGGGATGTCCCAAAAGTATCGAAACTTAAAATTTTTCATCTATGAAAGTTGGCACCCGAATGATGGACACTGGAGTTATTAGTTACTCGAAATTTTGAAATACTACCGGCAACTAAATACACAACTACTTAAGTGTGTGGCACATAGCTTCATCAATATCTGACTGAAAATATAGAAGTTATTTTGCTTCCGTGTCTACCAAGGTAGCGGAAGCTTTGTTTTCACTTTTCAAGGTTGAAAAAAAAGTTCTCTAAAATCAAAATTTCTGTTGTATGATTTATAAACATAATAAATTACTTTTATGGTCTTAGAAGTTAAGTTCAATTATTTATTGACAAGACTATTATTTTAATATATGACAATATTATTTACTAACTGCCTCCTCAATAATTTAATGTTTGTGAATTATTGAACAGGCATTGTAATTTATCAAGATGTCTTCCGTTCCTACTTATTACGAATATATCGAGTCTTCTGTTCTATCCGTCGTCATCGTCCTTTATATCAATTCCCAGTCATAAATAACAATTTCCACTCGCGTTTCATGTTTCAGACCTTCCTGAACAATTTTGATCCCTATTTGTCTGTCTGTTATGAAATCCTTGCCACAGCCATAACTTCTACATTTATCATTTTCTACCTGATTTCGATGAATTTTCAGGGGTTGTGTGGATTGGCGTGTAGATGGTCCACTTTGAAAATCATCGCCCTCGGGTAGATAGTAGCCTATGCGTAGGCAAACGCGCAAATGTAACCTTGTAAAAGTGTGTATTCTTTTCCAGTTAACTTGAATTCGCTTTTCAATCTGTAACCATATTTTGCTTCCGAGTCTACCAAGGTAGCGGAAGCCTTGTTTTCACTTTTCAAGGACGAAAAAAAAAAGTTCTCCAAAATCAAAATTTTCACTCGCGTTTTGCGTTTTAGACCTTTCTGAACAATTTTGGTTCAGTGTCTGTGTGTCTGTGTGTCTGTGTGTCTGTGTGTCTGTCTGTCTGTCTGTCTGTGTGTCTGTCATGAATTCCTTGTAACGCGCATAACTATACGAAGTTATTGTCCGATTTCAATGAAATTTTCAGGAATTGTGCGGGTTGGGGTGTAGACGGTCCCCTATGAAAATCATCATCCCCGGACTGATAGAAGCGACTGCGCATGCGCAAACGTGAATTCCTTGTAGCGGCCATAACTTCTACATTTTCCATCCGATTTCAATGAAATTTTCAGGGATTGTGCGGGTTGGTGTGTAGACGGTCCCCTATGAAAATCATCACCTTCGGCCTGATAGTAGCTACTGCGCATGCGCAAACGTGAATTTCCTTGTAACGGCCATAACTTCCACTTTTTCTACCCGATTTCGATGAAATTTTCAGGGATTATGCAGATTAGGTTGTAGACGGTCCCCTATGAAAATCATCACCTTCGGACTGATAATAGCCACTGCGCATGCGCAAACGTGAATTTCCTTGTAACGTCCATAATTTCTACATTTTCTATCCGATTTCAATGAAATTTTCAGGGATGTTACAGATTAGTATTTAGATGGTCCCCTATGAAAATCACCACCTTCGGACTGATAGTAGCCACTGCGCATGCGCAAACGTGAATTTCCTTGTAACGGCCATAACTTCTACATTTTCCATCCGATTTCAATGAAATTTTCAGGGATGTTACAAATTAACTTGTTTTGATGTTTTGAGATTAATTACTATGCATCGGATCATCTATACAATCGGGTTATGGATACGAGGAAGCTATGTGCCACACCCACTTGGCAGACGTTTTTTTGCTTCCCCCTACCAGCTTCTTATGAGTATTATAATTTAATTTAATTTTCTGTAATAGTTAGTTCTCTTATTTAAATGATGTACTAGTTTGATTGTAAATTGAGTAGTACATAGAGATTAATGTTTTGAGATTAACTGCATTGCATCGGATTATCTACACAATGGGGCTAAGGATACGAGGAAGCTATGTGCCACACCCGCTTGTCAGACGTTTTTTCTCTTATTCGTGAAAACACAATCACAATCAATTTATATAATCACATGAAAACTAATTTAGGGCCAATATTATCGCCCTAAGTATTAAATTTTGATACCAAAAATTATTTGAATATAATGAAGTATCGCTTTCGCGACAGTAGCGCGCATTTTCGGAAAGCTCTCACTGAGGTGTTTCAGTTCGACGTACTCGTAAAATCGAAAGCCGAAATTTGCGCAAAGTTCAAGTAGTTCCGAGTCTACGAAGGTAGCGGACGCTTTGTTTTCAGTTTCCAAGGTTGAAAAAAGAAGTTCTCCAAAACTTCCACTTGCCTTCCTGAACAATTTTAGTTCCCTGTATGTCATGAAATCCCTGTAACGGGCAAATTTTCAGGGGTTGAGCGGGTTGGCGTGTAGATGGTCCCCTATGAGTGTAGTGCAAGGTACTTGACGAGATTGATGTTTTGAGATTAACTACTATGCACCAGATCTTCTACAAAATCGGGTTTTCGATACGAGGAAGCTATGTGCCACACCAATGGTGTAGAATTTTAACCGTGATTTTCCTATTTTGGTAGTTTTGTTGACTGTCCCTTCTTGTTATAAAACTTCACCTGGCAAGTAACTGCAATGATGATAAATTCGATTGGAATGAATGTAAATATCGTTATTTCGAGGTTTTGGGGGAACTCTTGTCGTCTGACGTCCTCGGTTCAGCCTGGTTCATCGTTGGAGTCGGGTTCGACGGGGACGTCGATCCTACCGATTTCGTCGCGTACTTCCTCGTCCAGTTCTTGGCGATGTCGAGGGCTGTAAGCTCGTTCTTCCTCCACTGCTCGGCCACCTCGTCGTTGAGGGCGCTGTCGGGGTTCGGCGAGGCCAGCAGGGACTGGATGGACAGCAGGGCCGTCCTGATTTGCAAGGCCGGAGTCCACCTTTCCTTCAGCACATCTGTTTGTATCAATTGAAATACAATAATCCGGACATTTATTGATGTTTCGCAGAGGTGATGTTTGGTGCCACAATGGGAAGTTGGGATCTCCCCCCAAAGGATAGTTGAAGAGTTTTCTTTCAAACGGGATTACCTATATCCTTTTTTACACTTTTTTTTCACGGATTCTGAATCTTTGGGATAAGGCCTATCACCTCACGAGTTGAATTTCTTCCGAAACGGTTTGAATCCCGCTTTAAAAGCTTGCTAAAAATCGGGTTTTCCGAGAAAACGGATTATGTCCATTCCGTTGTTTTCAATAAACACTTTTTTTTTAAAAATTCGGTTTTCGGATTTTACATAATCATATTATCTTGAAACGTAAACCATCAAATTTTGAGGGGGTTAGAATATTTTTTCTTGCTCGATTTCGAAGATTCATTATTAAAAACAATGGGTAAACAAATGTTGGGATTACACGGATTAGGTTGTAGATGGTCCCCAATGAAAATCAAGGCCTCAAAATTCGCCGAAGCTCTGCGCATGCGCAAACGTAAAATCCTTGAGCCATAATACTTACATTTTTCATCCGAATTTGATGAAATTTTCTAGGATGTCCAGATTAGCGTGTAGATGGTCCCCTATGAGGGTAGTGGAAGGTACTTAGATATTGATGTTTTGAAATTAATTACTATGCATCGGATCATCTATATAATCGGGTTATGGATACGAGGAAGCTATGTGCTACACCCACTTGGCAGAATTTTTTTCATTGATGTCCTCGTTGGGGGGAGATGAAAATTGATCAGCTCTGACGTAAATTAGTTTTTACTAAGTAGCTTATTTCCTTCTCTTGTTTCACCCGGTTATCATTTATACAACCTTTTTGATGAGCTCTTCGTTTAGACTAGGGGTTTGAGGTATGAGGCTCGAAAATTCGCCATTATGAGATGTTGTTCCTGTCGGAAAACGTGAACTATGGGAGGTAGATTTGAGATTGAGATTGAACACTAATTTAGAGTGGTTGGGTCGACGGACACTTGTATTATAAATTCATTTTGCAGTTTCACCATTTACAAGTCCGGAGTGTTCATTATTATTCACCTCACACACTTTGATGGTCGTAAATTACCCGCTAATTGGTTGTTGAAAGGGCGATTCATCCTCTTACCCAAGCATATGCGACCCAGATGGTCGATGTTCGGGTGGTAAATTTTCGTGAGGAATCTGACCCTCGGTGGCGCCATCGGGTAGTCCTTGGGGAGGAAGAGCTCGAGCTCGAAGGTGCCGCCGTCGTAGGGGGTGTCGGGGGGGCCGCTCATCTCGATCTGGAAGTAGCGGAGGTTGGAGAGGTCGGGCTTGACGACGATGCCTGGCACGGGCTCCTTCAGCAGGTCCTGCGTCTCCCTCAGGATCCTTCGATCTGCGTTCATTTCCTCAGTCCTGCGGATAAATGAAGGTTATGAACAGGGGGGCCAGATGAGAATATTCGTCAGGCAAACAGCTTGACCAGGAATAAACAATAATCAAAAACGCAGCAAATTATTACACAGAGGTTTATTATTTTTCTGTATTGATCAAGCGCTAGCAAAGAACACAGCTTTGCCATTGTCACCATCTACTAACCATGTTTTCGCTTCATGATCGAGGTTATTTAGATGAAATAAACGCTTCACACTTCATTCGAAGAAATAAAGAATTCCTTCATTAAGACATTGATTACTGGTTGCTAAGAAAGCGTAACCCAATTTAAATTTCATAGTGACGGTGAGATAATGTTGGTGTATGGATATTATTCGTGTCTTGCCATGCTGGCGTTAATTAGTATCCATGGCTCATCTTCCAAGTTTCTTCCCTTTCAATGTCACAAAACAGCTCCAAGATTGTTTGCCTTGGCTGAGGCTGTGGTAGTGGGGGTATAGCAATACTTGACCCCAGCTGACCCCCCCCCCCCCCGCCTACCCACTGAACATCGCTGTCATCTAAACCAGCCCCGCAAAATGAATTTTTGCTTCCGAGTCTACCGAGGTAGTGGAAGCTTTTTATGTGGGTTGGCGTGTATTTTCACTTTTCAAGGTTGAAAATCGTCACGCTAGTGGCAACACCAGGTATCTCATTTTTTCCAATTTTTCAGGGTAGCCAAAAAACTGTTTTGAACAACAGGTGCTATCTCAGAAATGGATCTCAATAAGCAACAGGCGCTATCTCAACGCCTAACTTTGTGTCCCTGATTATTGATGAATAACAACTTATTTATCTCTTTCATAGGACTCACTTTTCCCTTACAACTTCTTAACAGGTGTATAAACTAAAAAACACATGATTTTCTCAATAATACACTTAGGAAAACTTACCATCGGAAATGTAGCCATCCTGAGATAGCATGTGTTGACGAACAACTTGAGATAACCACTGTTAACTAACAAATGTAATTGCGATTTACGCGCTCCCTGTTGCCCTGATGAAGAAACTAACTTCACCATTCGATTCCCCACGAAATTTTATCTTAAAAACGGTTCTTAAACCGAAACACCCAAAAAATGAGAAAGCTGGTCACTGTTGCCACCAGCGTGACGAATTCTCAAAAATCAAAATTTCCACTCGCAATTTACGTTTCAGACCTTTCTGAACAATTTTGGTTCCGTGTCTTTCTGTCTGTGTGTCTGTCTGTCTGTCCGTCATGAAATCCTTGCAACAGCCATAACTTCTACGGCCCTTTGAGGCCTTAGCGAGTGGCAGGTCGAGCCCTGCATAGTTTCATTCGACCCTAAAAGTTGAGGATCATTTCAAATCGAAAAAAATATTCCTCTGTATTGAACGTTGTTGATCAAGTGTTTTTAACATGACATCCCCCACTTTCCACCTGAGAGACAATAATCTCATTATTATGTCGATTTTCTGATTCTGAGTAGTATTTTGATACTCAAAACCTCAAATTTTGAAAGGGGGAGGAGTTCGAAATACAAATACCTCCTGTCACAAATTAACAGGCTATTTTGGATCGGTAGGTGCGATGGTTCCTACTATAAGAATTCCGAGCAGAAAATTTTCTTTACCGTGCTTACTTCTTGTGATCCAACAAAAGACGAAGTTGATCCTCGAAGCTCCACCAAAAGGTAACAGAAAATCGGACTCTGCGTCCTGTGTTGATACCGAATGCAGCCCTTCATCTTGGAAAAATCTTGTCCAACATAATTTATTATTCACCTCACCATAATTTGACGCCGGTAGCCGAATTCAAAGGTATCCTTCAAAGACAGCCGTCCATTCAATGTGTACCTGTTTATAATGACCTGCGATTTAGCTTGTGTTTGCTGTGTTCTTCGATGGTGTGTTTTATGATGTTTTTGGTTCGTCAAAATAACGACAGTCGCCCACCAGAACAGATCAAATTATACAACTGGTGTAGACGAAAAGATATTCTTTAGATCGATGTTTGAATGATGATACCGTCATCTCTCGTAGATACGTACAGTTGTTGGGTAGGTACCTACTACTTAGGTACTCATCTACGACTAAGATTGCTTACATTATTGCTTCCTTATACATCGAAGGCACCTTTCAGATGGTGTCAGATATAGTAAACCCAAAGAGACCAAAAGGTTCATAATTATGTGTTACCTATGTAAATATATTATTTTAAATAAACTTTCTAGAAATTTTTTTGTAAGTCCAAAATAAAAAATCTGTTGTTAGAAATGGTCTGTTAAATAATTTGTCAAATGTCGAGCATAATTTTTGAACGGACTTTAAATTATCATTATAAGTAGGGAACTTGTCATCATCGTACTACAGGGTTTCGCAACTAAAAGCATCTGCTCGTATTAGGTGCCTTCTTATGAATCTGTCTGTTGGTGGGTTTGTTTGTTCGCTGGCTCCACCGGATGTGAGCAAATTGACGAGCAAGTTCCAGAAAAGGACATAGTAGATACCGTACAGCTGGGGTGTCCCTTATTTTTCGACTTCAATTTTTCTTACCATACCCTCTGAATCTTTTCTTTGTAGCCCACAATACTCACACCAGAATTTTTTTCACGGTAGGACTACGTTAACCCGAGCCGAATTCCTATGTAAGTTATAGTAGTGGAAAAACCCTTGATTCAACTTACAGATTCAAACCTGTTCAACTTATTAATCCAGTTTATTAAAATAATCATTTCAGAAAAAACTCATGTTCTTTCCCTCCTTCAATCACAGAGTAATTTACTTATCTGTTGAGAGGTGCAGACCTGCTCTAACAAAATGCATGTTCTAACCCAATGTAGTGTCGTTCAGTTTCGGTACGAGTTCAGAATTGTTACAAGTATGCACATTACAATGGAAATAGTTAACATTATCCGCAATTTTCAACAAAAAATTCCACCTTCGTTTCTTTCCTTTTTTCCGAAACCCCCACCGGAAGCTATAATTTAGGCGTTTTTAGAGGCATCGCATATTATAGCAAGTTCAATGTCAATTCAGCACGGCCTAATGATGTCCTATCAGGAACACATCTCATGTCGATATCTTAAAGCACCAAGGGGCTATGTCCAAAAATGGAGTTTTGAGAAAAACGCAAAAGAAATGATCACCAATGCACAATTCCTAAAATAATGGCTTATTACACTAAACTCTTTAATTTCCTCTATAAATTTTCAAGCCATTATCGTCAAGAAAACTCAATAATAGTTTTGTTGAATTTGAGTTTTTCTGAAAAAAAAATAAATAAATAAATAAAAAATGTGGAAGATGGGTGGACATAGCGCCTTTGTGCTTTAAGGTATCGATGTGGGAGTCATTTGGGTCATGTAGAAAAGATTCTGAGGGTATGCGTTGAAAAATTTGCGAATCTTTTTTTAAAATAAGGGACACCCTACTTACCGTAAACATTTCCTTCAACGTGAACGAGGCTTCCCTTAGCGACGTTGATGATTGAACAGTTTACCAGCTGTCAATTTATGATAATATCATAAATATCATAGATCATATTATGATCTATCTATTTATAATACCTAATCTACCGATTAAGTTGAAATAGAATGTGCGTTCGTGCAACGCACGAATATCCGGCTAGTAGGTATGTAAAAGATTGAACATCTATGCCAATGTTGTTTCTCTAGACCAGCGGTTCCCAACTGGTGGTCCGCGGACCCCCGGGGGTCCGCGAGGTATGGCTGAGGGGTCCTTAGGATATACAAATTAAATATATATTTGCAGCTTCTGAACGTTTACTTCTGCGTCTGGCTTCATATGACAACTAACGCTAGCACACTCTAGTTTGGCTTTATGTATTTCAGGGATGTCAGTTATTGCTATATTGTTAGTTATTTATTGCTAGTGCTCACAGAGTACTGGAGACAAGTTAGTGCGAGTGGAGTTTGCTAGTGCTAGTGGTGGTTTGGTTGCTAGTGTCCCTGACCGAGTTGTTTACATGTGTGATTTTGTGCAACATTTTAGTGATTGAAAAGCTTTGTTTTTCACGGAAAGTTAATTACGCGTACGTTATGGACCGTTGGTTAAAATGTGGATCGTTAAAACGGCCTTGGCATACAGACGAAGAACGAGAAAATGCTTTAGATGTTAAAGTTAATAAGTCAGTGACTCTCGAACCGAACTTGCTAGTATCTCTTGAACCCAACTCGTCGGCGTCTCTTGAACCTTGAAAAATCTCTGTATTTTCACGAATAAATCCTAAGTTTTATAGCATCAGTTTGATTTATTTTTTCACATATTTTGGTTATTTTTAGGTAACTTTAGATAGTGGGGGTCCTCGTCATTGATGAAGGGGTCCTTGGAAAAATTTAGTTGGGAACCGCTGCTCTAGACATTTAGCTCACAGCAATGGAACGTTGCGAGATCACTTCAAGGACGGTTTGAAAAATATATTCGAGTGATAATTTTATCATTTATAGTATTTTAGGTACGTGAGTTGTTGGCTAAAATCAACCATAAACCCCAATTATTGTAGGTGTGACAACACTATCGAGATTGCAATAAGTAAAAAAAGACAGATATTTCGATTTTTGTTTTAAAATTCGAAATTATTCTTGAACATATTGAGAATAGATTAAAACTAATCGAAAAATTGCATCTCGATGAACGAAAAAGACAATAATTGTCAATAATGAGCAAATAAATAAAAAAATAAAAAGACAATAATGAGCAAAAATTATTTTTGCTCATCTAGTGGAGCTCCATATTAGGCATGCTTAATTCATTCATCAATATTGTCATTCATTGTTCGCTCAATTCATCAATTCAATGATATCAAGTTTTTGATTGTGAACATACTCATCACAGATTTGTATACTATTTTCGAGGAGTGTCTTCTCAGAAGTTGTGAGGATGGGGTTTGTTGTATTCTAATGGCACTTGTTGATCAAGGAATCATTGGATTCTCCCACTCTCAGTCTTAGTCGTCGAATGTCCTCGAGTCAATGCAATTTGTTTTTCTATGTGAGTTTCCAGTGTACATATTTGAAATCAAACATACCTAACTATTAAGTGTCCGTGCTGTAAAGTCAGCTTATTCTTTGTGACTTCCCACAACAGGTTTAAACTCGACCGGTTTCGGATTAGCAGAACTTAACTTGAAGGTTGAAGGTTGAGGGTTGGTTCAGCTGTTTGTCAGAACATTTTTGGGAGCCTACGACTTGAAGTTTTCTTTTTTTGTAAACTATTCGACCTCGGCATTGTTGAATTAACACTGTCTTGCATTAATCGAACGAATAATTATTAATGAGCAAAGTGAACTGTAGGTTTTATCAAATTTAATCAAACTTAAGTGTGCTGAATCCAAAATGTGGAGAAGAATTAAAACAAGGCAGCACTTACCAATCGGACGGCGCCGTCCTCTCCAATATTTCGCTTCTCCCAGTCTGAATTTTGCCTCCAGGGACCGCAGACACCACCAATAAAAACGCTGCAAATTATTACACAATGGTTTATTATTTTTCTATAAAGATCACTCGACTACAAAATCACCAACCATCCAATATGAAGGAAAAAAAATATCAAAAAAAAAAAAATCAAAAAAAAATCAAAGAAAAAAAAATGAAAATTACCAACCATCGATCGCATTTCGGTCAGCTCTAATTTGAACGGAGATTAGGCCTCTTTTGCGATTCACACTCGTATTTTGATTTATATATATATATTTCAATATAAACCCTTAAATTTTCGTAGGGAGCGAACGGTTTGTCCTACAGAGCTCCGCGTGGTCTCGAAAAATTCTAAAAATTCTATGGAATCTTAAATTGAAGGAAAAACAATACCTTTATATCAAAATTTTTTGAGTTAGGGCATTTTCAAAATTTCAAAATTGATTTTGGAACCCTTAGAATTGACCTACATCAACCAAAAGCTTCGGGGCACAACTAGACCCTAAATGGAGCCTACATACCAAATTTCATCAAAATCGGTCAATGCTAAGTGGCAAAAGTGCCGCGTACGGCGTATGGCGTACGGCGGACGGACGGCCAAATTTTTATTAGATTTTTGGATTCTACGTACCTTGAAACGTAAACCATCAAATTTTGAGGGGGTGTTAAAAAATTTTTTTTCTTGGTCGATTCCAAAGGTTCATTATCTATATACATAAAACGCCAACCGTACGTACGTACGTACGTATGTCGCCCGAACGTGGGGGTCCCGGGTTCGATTCCAGGCCGTGACAAAAAAATTTTTCTTTCAATAAATTACGTGTTCATTAACGATTTGTTTTTGCCTGCTTTTAGCAGGCTTTTCAGCTAGTTGAAAATAATAAACCAAAAGGGGAATAAATCCTTGAGGGGAAAGCCGGCCGGCAAATTGAATAAATGTCAGTTTTGTTGGGAGCGCACATTAGCTTGAACACAATAAGGGACGAAGTGAAGAAATCTACCTAATTTTAGCTCAGTGCTGCCACAAAGTTACTTCTCAAAAGAAAAATAAGTAGATCTTCTGAGAAAAAAAATAATTTCAAATTCGGAACACGACCGAACAAACACCAAAACCTAAAGAAATAACACTGCAAACGAGTTAAAATAAAATAATTAAAAATTCGAGAAACCTGAAGTGAGAATCGATGGTCTCAGCTGCGAGCACCTTCTTTTGTTACTGCTCTTCACATCACCTTCTGAAAAGTTCACTTTTTTATGATGAATGTACCTTTTCCTCTAGAAGTACCTACTAATCCTATTGTATCTTTTTTTATAACAAAAATAAAGGAAGACTGTATCGGATCCTTTTACCTAGTTTCCAATTCAAACTTTCCGAAAGAGACGAAAGAGTAGACTCGGAAGCAAAAATATATTCTGTAAAATAGATCTCAATAAAAAGTTAGGAAGATAAGCTGAAAAGGATCGGATACAAGAAAGATGAAAATCGAACGATCAATGGTTTATTATTTTTCTATATAGATCACTCGTCTACAAAATCACCAACCATACAATATGAAGGAAAAAAAAAAAAAAAAAAAAAAAATGAAAAAAAAAAATCAAAATTACCAACCATCGATTGCATTTTGGTCAGCTCTAATTTGAACGGAGATTAGGCCTCTTTTGTGATTCACACTCGTGTTTTGATTTATATATATATATATATATTTCAATATAAACCCTTAAATTTTCGTAGGGAGCGAACGGTTTGTCCTACAGGGCTCCGCGTGGTCTCAAAAAATTCTAAAAATTCTAGAGAATCTTAAATTGAAGGAAAAACAATACCTTTATATCAAAATTTTTTGAGTTAGGGCGTTTTCAAAATTTCAAAATTGATTTTGGAACCCTTAGAAGTGACCTACATCAACCAAAAGCTTCGGGGCACAACTAGACCCCAAATGGAGCCTACATACCAAATTTCATCAAAATCGGTCAATGCTAAGTGGGGAAAGTGCCGCGTACGGCGGACGGCGGACGGACGGCCAAATTTTTATTCGATTTTTGGATTCTACGTACCTTGAAACGTAAACCATCAAATTTTGAGGGGTTGTTAAAATTTTTTTTTCTTGGTCAATTCCAAAGGTTGATTATTGATAATAATAAACCAAAATGTATTCTGTAAAATAGATCTCAATAAAAAGTTAGGAAGATAAGCTGAAAAGGATCGGACACAACAAAGATGAGAATCGAACGATCCTACAAAACAAAAAATTACAAGATTCGGTTGAGCAGGGACTGTGAAAAAGATACATGAAAACTTCTCTATGTTGGTCTGGAGGGGGCTGGGGGTTCCTTATCTCCTAAAGAGAAGGAAAGTTCTTGACTCACATTCCTTCCGAATGTTGGTAAATTTAATAATGGGGCTTCGATGAGTTCATAGCTCGAACATTTAGAAGTGATCTCTGTTCCTAGTGAAGTCGTAATTAAGGTATTCAGAGCTCGAGTGAGGTCAATTCGAGGTCAGATCGTGGCACATAGTTCGGCGCAGCTTTCGGCAAGGTAGTAATCTCGTTACGAAACCCATCAAAATTGCCGCGAGGGGAATGAAGCTCCCGACGAGAAATTTCAAATGTTTCGCCGACCTCAAGGTACGAAAAATTACGTGTAAGTACACGATTTGAGGCATAAAGTCGAAATTACCGCCGTCTAGACTGATAAGATGATACCACCTATCCAGGCCTGACTGCCTATAATCGAAACCGCATCCTCGGAGAGCCATCTTCACCTTCATTTTTGTTTTTTCGAAAGGCACCGGAAAGGTCGAACGTTACTCGCCAAAAAAAACGTCGTGTCTTAGTCAACCGCTAATTACGGAAGTGGGGAATTGGGATTTGGGAGCTTCTCATCGAGTGACCAATACGCCCTGGGATTGCTACATCACGTGATTAAAGGGTCTGGAACTCGAGGATGACGGCTGCTTAGTAGTCATTTTTCGTAATAGCGCGATGAATCAGAACTTTCTCGCCTAGCGTATTTCTTTCTCGGGTTGAAACGATTTTTTTCCGAAGGATTTTGCCTCGGGGGGCGCTCCCTTCGCGGGATCTTCGTACGTTACGCAATTCCTTTTTAGTGGCCGAGGAGATCGAAAACGGTTGGTCATCTTTGAAATCAAATCTTTAGGTACCTATTTGGGAAATGATGAGCCATTTTCAAAACGTGAACTAGAGCTGCTGCTGTTCATGACGTTCAGAATACCAGAGATTTGAATGTTGCGTAAGTACAGGGTGGGACAAAAGATATGGATCGGTTTTGATAGGCTATAGAAAGGAAACTACTCACTTTGAGAGATATGTGATAACCAGAGACCTTCAAAATGTGGCACTTATTTTTATAAAATGTGGCACTTATTGTGGCCGAATGTGGCATTTATTTCAGCTGATGTGGTATTTATTTTTTTCAACTTTCCACCCCCTCCCCACCATAAAAGGGATGTTAAACCAATAAATCATGAAACTTGAAAGCATATCAACTACTGTATTATGTATATCAACTATTTACATGTATTTCTAACAAACTTACATGTATTTACAACATGTTAAATTCAATGATAAAACAATGGCGGCAATGTTATCCATGGATAAATTGAGACGACGGTCGCTCAGGATATATTTCAATTTGGAGAATGATCTCTCTACATCGGCAGAAGTCGCGGGCGCGTACCTACTTCATTGCAAGGACGTCTTCAGCGTCCCGCTCTTACCTGAGAGAAGATTCCTTCCCTTCGAGATTCGCGGCTATACTTTTCATTTCTTCCCAATTCAATATACAATTCATTTCTTCCCGCAATTCCTGTCCAGAATGGCCTGTACCTTGGCGTTAATCCTTAATCCAATGGCTCCTGGGTAGGAACGGACATGAGACCCTAACAACAGCCGAAGACCTGTGATGATAAGTTAATCTTACCTGGTTTTAGCAAACATCCATTCGTCATATTTTTCTCGGCGTTCTCGGGCGTTAGTAAAATAAGGCGAAATGTGGCACAAAATGTGGCATTTTCAAAGAAATCAACGAAGTATGGCATTTTACCGAAAAATGGGCCGAATGTGGCATTTTAGTGTGGCGCCGTGGCAATGTGGCATTTGAAGGTCTCTGGTGATAACCCACCAAGGACGAGTGGGTTACATTTATATGTCACACTGAGCGTGCTTCAGCTAAAAATGCTGCATATTATTACACAAAGGTTTATTGCTTCCGAGTCTAGCGGAAGCTTTGTTTTCACTTTTCAAGGTTGAAAAAAAAAGATTCCTAAAATCAAAATTCCCACTCGCGTTTTACGTTATCAGACCTTCCTGAACGATTTTGGTTCCGTGTCTGTCTGTGTGTCTATATTCATGCCACAACTTGTACATTACTCATTCGATTTCGATGAAATTTTCAGGAATTATGCGGGTTGGCGTGTAGATAGTCCCCTACGAAAATTCCCCCCGGACTGATAGTAGCCGCTGCGCATGCGCAAACGTGAAATCCTTGTAACAGCCATAACTTCTATATTTTCCAACAATGTAGAGTCCCTAAGATTAACTACTGTGCAATGGATCATCTATACGATCAGGTAATGGATACGAGGAAGCTATGTGCCACACTCGCTTAGCAGACGTTTTATTGGTTTATTATTTTCAATAATGAACCTTTGGAATCGACCAAGAAAAAAAAAGTTTAACACCCCCTCAAAATTTGATGGTTTACGTTTCAAGGTACGTAGAATCCAAAAATCGAATAAAAATTTGGCCGTCTGTCCGCCGTACGCGGCACTTTTGCCACTTAGCATTGACCGATTTTGATGACATTAGGTATGTAGGCTTCATTTGGGGTCTAGTTGTGCCCCAAAGATTTTGGTTGATGTAGGTCACTTCTAAGGGTTCCAAAATCAATTTTGAAATTTTGAAAACGCCCTAACTCAAAAAATTTTGATATAAAGGTATTTTTTTCCTTCAATTTAAGATTCTATGGAATTTTTAGAATTTTTTGAGACCACCCGGAGCTTTGTAGGACAAACCGTTCGCTCACTACGAGAATTTAAAGTTTGGACTTACGATAAATCAGAAACACGAGTGTGAATCGCAAAACAGGCCTAATCTCCGTTCATATTAAAGCTGACCGAAATGAGATCGATGTTTTTCTTCATGTTGGATGGTTGGTGGCTCTGCAGACGAGTGATCTATATAAAAATAATAAACTGTTGTGTAATAATTTGCAGCGTTTTTTCTGTACTGATCACTCACCTGCAAAGAACACATCTTTGCCATTGCCACTACCTACCAACCATAGTCACTACACACACTAAATTTGAAGAAATAGGGAGTTGAGGTTGATTATTAGGAAATGTGATTACTGCGTTTGCGAAAAATGCAAAACTGACTACAACTCGAAGAAACAACAACGATCTCATTTTGGTCAGATAATATTTCAACAGTGAATCTTTTGCGATTCACACTTGTTTATGATTTATCGTAGTTCCAATCCTTCTCTCAAGTCAATCAATTAAGTCAAGTTCAAGTAGGGAGTCAATCAAGGACGTCAAGGGAAGTCAATTCTTCGTCATTCTCGTAGGGAGCGTTCCTACAGAGCTCCGAGTGGTCTCATTCGATTCTAAAAATTCAATACTACCTTGAATTGATGAAAAAGAATACCTTTATATCAAAATTCTTTGAGCTAGGGAGTTTTCAAAATTTCAACCCTTAATTTTCACCCCTTAGAAAGTAACTCAAAGAATACCGACTTTAAACAAAAGTACCTACTAGATAGTAGGTAAGTTATATAAAATTTAAAAGAAAACTAATGAAATAATAACATTCGAAAAAGTAATGAGTTAAAAATTAAAACAAATGATTTAAAAATTTAATTTTAAAAATCAATTAAAAATCATTAAAAAGTAAAAAATTAATAAAAATACAAAACGCTGCAAATTATTACACAAAGTTTCATTATTTTTCTATATAGATCACTCGTCTGCAAAGAACACGGCTTTGCCACTGTAACCACCTAACCAACATGAAGAAAAACATCGATCGCATTTCGGTCAGCTTTAATTTGAACGGAGATTAGGCCTCTTTTGCGATTCACACTCGTGTTTCTGATTTATCGTAAGTACAACCCTTAAATTCTCGTAGGGAGCGAACGGTTTGTCCTACAGGGCTCCCTCCGCGTGGTCTCAAAAAATTCTATACTATGTTAAATTGATGGAAAAACAGTACCTTTATATCGAAATTTTTCGAGTTAGGGCGTTTTCAAAATTTCAACACCCGTAAAAAAATTTTTTCTTGGTCTATTCCAAAGGTTCATAATTGAAAATAATAAACCAAAATCAATACCACCACCGGTATGTATGGACAATTATTTAGACTTTCAATTAATCAGATATTAAATTCATCAACGGATCTTTAAGATTATTAGTCTTGTAAAAGTGACTAAATTGTGCTCTTGTCATTAGGATATGAACATTATGATAGGAACAACCTTTGTGAAATAATTTGCAGCGTTTTTGGTTGTGTGAATCGCATGAAATAATAATAATTTTTTATTTCGAATTGTCAGTAAATATTGTAAGACTTCGACCATGAAGTAGTGAAATTGAGAGGTTATGGGCCCAGCAAGCTTCCGCTGCATCAATACAATGCAATACAAATCTTTCTTTGGCATCGAAATGAACGGTGACCCAACCGGCAGGCAATGACAGAGTGTACCATATTATGTGCCTGCCCAGCTTCTATGTTAACCCATTACGGTCTTTTTCGCAGGTTCCTTTGTGTTTGATTCTTCCACTGATTGGACTGAGCGCGGGCGGCGTGCTGCACCACAGGGAACACGCCGTGGCCAAGGAGCGGGGGCTGCTCAACAATCAGAACCACCGTAAGATCCCCTATGGAGGAAACGGTCACGGCGCCTTAGGGAATTACGTCGGCGGGATACCGTCCCGTCCGTATGACAGCGGCGAGGAGAAACTGCGTGTGATCAAGATCACCAGGACTTACGCCATCCCCTACCCGGTGCCTGTCCCTCTGGCGAAGGTAGGTAACGTAATGTGAGGGTCAAGTCAGGGTATCTCTAGTCTCAAGTCAGGAATGAGACTAACTAGACTGCACATACCTGCTTCATGGAAGTGGTTACGCCAAAGTAGGTCTAGTAGGTACTTAATCTTAGTTATCTTAAATCTCCATCTATAAATCAAACCTGTACATTTGCTGTATCAGCAGAGGTGAGTTACGTATGTTCAAGGGGACACATATCGATACCTTAAAGCACAAAGGCGCTATGTCCATCCATCTTCCACATTTTAATTTTTTTTTTCAACTTCAGAAAAACTCAAATTTAACAAAACTATTATTGATCTTCTTGACGATTATAGCTCGAAAATTTCTTGAAGAAATTAAATAGATTGGTGTAATAAGCCATTATGTTAGGAATTGTGCACTGGTGATAACTTCTTTTGCGTTTTTTCTCAAAACTCCGTTTTTGGACATAGCCCCTTTGTGCTTTAAAGTACTTATCGATATGTCAATTTTCGGTCCAGACGCACAAACAATTTTTTCTCCATTATTTGTAAATAGACTCAATTCCGGAAATTTCAAAAAAAATTCTAAATCCGATGAGTAGAAGTGTTTCAAATTTGGGTTAGAACCTAGGGAGTCACTAGTGCTGAGGAGCGCTCGGAAGCCTGGTTCAGTTTCCATTTGATTGAGAGAAGAACTTGGCTGACGTTCGGCAGACTGATCAACTGACTTCCTTTTTCTGAAAATCCGCGTCGATCTCGGCATTTTCGACTGAAAACTTCAACACGAAACACGACGAGACACAAAAATAAGACGAGCTCCTGTAAACATACACTCAGGCCATCATTCTTTGAGGTTTCGATGCTAAACGATGTATTCGATTCGATATGTATCGATGTTGAACTATCGAGAGTTGATACTGCAATTCCATTGGTTGAAAACAGGCAGGAACAGTCATTAAAATTTCGATAAACCTGACAATGTCAGGTTTCATGTCATGGAACATGTCATGTTCCAGTTCCACCAGACAACTGTGTACTAGGTGTGTCTAAAGCCAGCTGTAACAATATAGGTTGAATTTCAGATTGAAATTCACCCAATTGTTCATAAGTTAGTCAGAGGAGGGCACAGAGTAATGGAGACAAGTTAGTAATGGAGGAGAGTGACGACCCTACCCCTTCAAACCAGTGATTAGATTAATCAGCCGGCCCAAAGAGGATATCGATTCATATCTCTATGAATCAAATATCCCCCTAGGCGTAGCTCCAACAAATCGGGAACAAACCAAATCGGTTTGCCCCTTCTGTAAAAGTAGGTTCGTCACACAGCTAAGTTTGATACGTGATTATGAGGGCCAAGTTAGGGTGTTCCTACAATGTACGAGAGCACTTGGAGAGTACAAGCATGCTTCTAAGTCGTTCTGCGGATTTTACAAAAGTCAGACAAGTGGGTGTGGCACATAGCTTCCTCGCATCCATCAACCCGGTTGTACGGGGTACCCGATTACAAAAAAATCTCCAAGTACCTTGCACTATCCTCATAGGAGACCATCTACCCAACCCATAGAATTCATGAAAATGTCATCAAAATCGGGTAGAAAATGTGGAAATTATGGCTGTTACATGGAAATTCACGTTTGCGGCTACTATCGATCCGGGAGCGATGATTTTCCATCTACCATCTACATCCGAATCCACACAATCCCTGAAAATTTCATCGAAATCGAACGATAACTTAGAATAATAGGGTGTGGGCCTGGGTAGGAAAAACTGTTTATTGTTATTTTTAATCTAAGGTAGACCTCATTCTGAAAATTTTGGTACCAACCGCGACCTTCTAGTGTGTGTAAATCTTTTCCTATGAATTTTTAAAGTTTCGACCGTTTATGACGTCACGGTAGGCTGGGGGCGCCTCTCCTGCCCAGGCGAGAGGGGCGCGTGACGTCATAAACGGTTGAAATTTTGAGAAATTATGGAAACAGATCTACTCACGCTAGAAGGTCGCGGTTGGTGCCAAAATTCTCAGACGAACAATTCTCTTTCGACTGAAAATCTAAAAAAACATATTGTTTAGTAATGCATGCATTCCAGGGGACGTCCCATTGGATAAGTATTGGATCAGTTTAAACAGTTGTTAAGCGATAAGACTGTTTCTCTCGATGTAATTTATTTATTACTTTAGGGGAGAAATAGTGACACCCCCCCCCCCACCATTATAAATCATAACACTTCTAGCGGCATGGGAGCCTCGAATCTGAAGAGCATTTTAAAATCCATGATCTACGACACCCAACATGCGAATTCGAGTTCACCCCCCCCACCCCCCCCCCCCACCGCCACCAATTGTGCCAGTCTGGCACCAAAGCGGAAATACGTGGTAACATTGAACTTTCATTTATTAGGTTTAGTAGGCAATCCGTCGAATGTCACATCCGTATTCAAGGTGAAACACCAAAAAACCCAAGAAATATGAGGTTTATGGTGCCCTGGCACCATGGTGGCACCACTTTTAGTTCCATGGTGGTACAGAAAGTAATTCATGCAAATCCTAAGGTATAATGAGAATTTTTCCTTAATTTCAAAGCTTGGATACAATTAGTAAGCAGTAAAGGAACCGAAATATTGAAAAATTGGATATTTTGTGAATATTATCCCCCCACCCATCCCCTCCTCTTGTGAATTTTGGTACTCTGGTGAAATCATGTACAACTCGGAAGTTATTTGAGTCAAACAAAAAAAGAAACACACAAATCGGTTGGAAATTGAGGCCTGGGCAGAGTTTATAAGATTATGCCCGCAAACGCACGTTTTTTAAGCATTAACCCCCCTTTCCCCCCCTTAAAAGGCGAAATTCGAAATTCCGGCGCCGTAGTGCACAACTAGATAGTTTTCCGCGTCGAAGAAAAAAAGTACCACGAAAATCGGTTGAGAACTAAGGCCTGTGCAGACGACACAAGATTATGCCCAAAAACGCACGTTTTTTGAGCATTAACCCCCCTTCCCCCCCTTTAAAGGCAAAATCCGAAATTCCGGCGACGTAGTGCACAACTAGATAGTTTTTCGCGTCGAACAAAAAAAGAACCAGGAAAATCGGTTGACTACTAAGGCCTGTGCAGACGACACAAGATTTTGTCACACACACACAGACATACACATATGGTTTTTTTCGCGGATTTGGATTCAGAATGGTCTAAAACGGATTACTGTGTGGTTATTTTTTTTTTTTTTCTGTTGAGTGTTGTCCAACTTCACCCCAGATCGATCGCATAAGGACGCCCAAGTCTTACTGTGGGACGTCCTAAAAACAAGGCGCACCCCCCATTTTGCCCGTTAGAAGGATTTCGAGACAGACTCACAGGCACACGGACAGACAGACACGGCAACAATTGTTCAGATGGCTTAAAATAAAACGGGAATGGAAAATTTGATTTTGGAGAGCATTTTTTCCACCTTGAAAAGTGAAAATAATTCTTCCACTCGGTAAAAATAATAAACCAAAATGGTGGTTCCTATTTGAAAAAAAAAGTTAGCGCGATGTTTGCTTATTATTGCGCATGCGCGGTACTCAAAAGCGCTTGTTGAATTCTTTGTAAAAATCCGGAAGTTTAATGAGAATTTTTCCTCAATTTCAAAGCTTGGAGTTCAATATTTCCTCAATTTCAAACTTGGAGTTCAATCTCAAACCCATGCTTTTGGAGTATCCCCCCCCCTTTCCCTTCTTAAACGGCAAAGTTCGAAATTCCGGCGACGTAGTGCACAACTAGATAGAGTCGACTAAGAAATCAACCACGAATATCTGTTGAAAATTGTGCCTTGGGCAGAGTATACAAGATTATGCCCAAAACAGCACGTTTTTTGAGCATTAACCCCCCTCTCCCCCCTTAAAAGGCGAAATTCGAAATTCCGGCGACATAGTGCACAACTAGATAGATTTCCGCGAAAAATCAAATTTTTGAAATCAAAAGAACCACGAAAATCTGTTGAGAACTAAGGCCTGTGCAGACGACACAAGATTTTGTCTCACACACACACACAGACATACACTTATGGTTTTTTTAGCGGATTTGGATTCAGAATGGTCTATAACGGATTACTGTGTGGTTGTTTTTTTCTGTTGAGTGTTGTCCTCCTTCACCCAAGATCAATCGCATAAGGACGGCCAAGTCTAACTGTGAGACGTCCTAAAAATGATGGACGGGGAGGAGGTTACTGCTTGAAGTTTTTTCTAACCCATCAAAATCGGAAATAAAAATACATATCTACTACTTAGGAAACACCCTGCATACAACTGCTCTAGTCCTACTTCTGAGGTCTCTTGCAGCCCAGCCTGCCCTCCCAAAACTAACCATTAATTGGCATGTGAGCTAATAATGGCGCAAGGGAATGAGAACAGGAAAGGGGCGGACCCGAGGGGACTTTCTACGTATGTAACCATAAATCAAAGAGATCGCGGAAGAACCACATTCGTAGGAGTCGAACCAAAGATTTCGGAGATCACCAAAGCGGTGCTGATTCAATTTATCTGCTGATCTGATCGTTACCTCGATTAAAAGTGAGTTTCGATGAGCCGCCGTAGGATTCAAGTACGGCGATGTTTAGAAATCGGGTTCTCTCCATCACATATTCAGGCACACAATTAAAAACACATATTTATCAACTTCTACCACGACATAAGTATGGTAGTGACTGAAGTAGACAAACAAAATTGTCCTAAACAACGTTAGACAGTGGCTGAGGATAATTTTGATATTTTAATACGCTGCAAATTTCGCTACGGTGGACATTTTGTATAGTTTGGTAATAGAATAATATTTTGATAAATTGCCACTAATAAATTTCGCATAGCTCTAGATAGTTACAAGCATCACCCTCTCGGTCGTTCTACTGGCTTCTCCCCAAGCTGAACTGACTGTTTTGGGCGGGAAAGTAATGAGAGAGTTTCTTCCCCTCCTCTTCACTGATGCAACGTTAGACGATCCAATATTGATAGCCTTGTAATATCTGTAGCTATCAGGTAGTTTATGCAGGGTGTCCCATGTTAAGGACCGAAAAACTTCGGGAGTCGATTCGTAAGAAAGTGTCTCTTAGCAATTTTTCGTCAGACGATTAATTTCCGAGTTATTTTAATTTTAAGATTTTTTTCTCGTGTTTTCGACCTTAAGCCATAAAAATGACCTATAACTCGCTTAATTTACGAGCAATTATTCTACAAGATTAAATTATGAAATAATTGTGATTCAAATCGTGTTTGTGTTGTTGTTTTTCTTGATTAGCTTCGTGTTGGTATTCGAAACTTACGTCTGACGTAGTTTTCAAGATGAAGGTCCTAAGTTGTTTACAGTGAGGTCTGATAAAGAATTTGAAGGAAGCAGGAAAAGGCATGCGGTCTCACCTTCATGTTTTGATGAACAAGCCTTTAGTTAATTTATTTACACCGATCAGTCGCAATGGCCCCATTCACCAATGTCGAATACAGGGACATGCTTTTCTTATGAAAAGCATGCCTTTTCCTGCTTCCGTCAACTTCTTTATCAGACCTCACTGTAAACATCTTTACAGACCTCTTTTACAGACCTAACTTTAAAAAAAAACTGTACAACTGTAAAATGTTCTTTACAGACCTCACTGTAAACATCGCATGCCTTTTCCTGCTTCCTTCAACTTCTTTATCAGACCTCACTGTAAACATCTTAGGACCTTCCTCTTGAAAACAACGTCAGACGTAAGTTTCGAATACCAACACTTTTCTTGAAGCAAATCAAGAAAAACAACAACACAAACACAATATGAAACACACGATTTGAATCACAATTATTTCATAATTTAATCCTGTAGAATAATGTGCAAGGGGAGTTGCGAGAATTGAACATTCAATTCGTGCATAAATACCAAGTGAATTAAAAAAAAAATAATAATTCGGACCTACCAAAATTGAGCTTTCACATACTACCAACGGTGATGTAATCAGTCTAATAGCGTTGAAAATGACGTAGAATTCCACCTCTAATTCCTGCCCGAGGCCCAACGAACCAGAAAACCTTGATTTCCATGAGCGCAACAACGTTTTTTAGCATTCAAACGTATTTTTCACCCCTAATTAGCGGAGTAAAATTGAAACAAATTATACCATTAGAAAGCTGAGATCTTTGCGCAGTTTTTGATGTAGAGGTATGTACGTGAAAAATCATGTAGAAGTAAAACCTTAACAATCAAAAGAAAAAGTAGGAAATTTTGACAATTTTACAAAAATGACTTTACAGTTGATTTTTCACCCATCACGACCTTGCAAAAATTTTTGTATAACCACTAGAAAGATGGAAAATTTATCGCCCTATCCAACAGTGTAATTAGATTTTGAATTGCTCGTAAATTAAGCGAGTTTATAGCTTGAGATCGAAAACACGAAAAAAATCTTAAAATTAAAATAACTCGGAAATTAAGCGTCTAAGAAAATTTGCTAAGAGACAAAAATTAGTTGTTCAATCGACTCCCGAAGTTTTTCGGTCCTTAACATGGGACACCCTGTATATGGGTGTTACTGTGGGTCGACCACAAATATATTGATTAATTAGACATTTGGTACGAAGGATATATTGATACTTCAGAAATTATGATGCGATTCACATTTTGAAAAGTTTCTCCGACTAATTGTTATCTCAAATCTATTGAATCATTTTTGCCATTATTTATCACAATGAAATCTGTGTATGTTTCTAAGATGAGTAGATAAATTGTGCAATTTCATTGTTTTAGGGCCCTCACAGTGGTACATCAGCTCCTTGGGCCAACCCTAACTTAGGTCATGGAACTGGAGGCTTCAACAGCGGCTTTCACGGCCCATCAGCCAACAGCTATCACGGCCCATCAACCAACAGCTATCACGGAACTTCAACCAACAGCTATCACGGTCCCTCCGGCATCTCCGACCTCCACGGCTTCCCTCACGGAGGTCCCGATCTCACCCACAACTCCCTGGAGTACTCAGGGCCCTCAGACTTCTTCTCAGGCCACGGATCTTTCTCCGGGAACCAGGGCTACTTCGGACACAACCACGGTTTCTCGGGAGGCAACCAAGGCTACTCAGGAGGCAACCATGGTTACGGCGGTGGAAGCGGCCATTCTCTCCAGGACGACGTCTACCAAAGACACGGATACTCCACGTCCAAACCCTTCCGACCGAGCCAGGAGTACACACCTCCCGAACTCAACCACCATTCATACTCCCAAGAAAGCTCATGGTGAAAGGGAACATTTTAATCATTACCTTTTTACTCGAATATCAACAAACACAATATTGAATAAGCAATTAACTCAGTACAAAATTGAAAAAAAAAAACGTATTTATCACGTCGTGCCTCAGTTGTGGCATCGCTGGCCCTCTGCGATGGCGGAGTGGCCTCATTAGCCACTTGGAACTCGCCGGCCTCCTCCTTCCAAATGAAATTTACACCTAAAGTTGATTTTTTTTTTTAAAGTTGAAAAGTATACATTTTATTCGAATAGGTTTAGGCTGAACCTTCACGACAAATTCCCTTTTTCTTCATGGATTTATGAACACGGCAACATTAGAATCGAATGAGACTAACAGCAGGTCGATTGAGCTCTCGGATATCCAAGTGCCGAAACCATCGAAACAGGCGAAGGATACAGGAGGCCAAAATCATCATTTGCAATTTTACGAAAATATTTTAACTTTTCCTTGGTAGTTAATTTATTGCTTATCGTCGTTAATTTCAAATTAATAGACCTGTAATAGGACCAGTTTTGCTTTTTAAGCTAGAAAACTATTGTGTTTTTTGCAATTTCAGTATTTTTTTCTATTTTTTGGAAACGTCATTTCATATATTTTTATGTGAAGCAGTTTTTATTATTTTATTTTTGTTCAATCACAATCACACCTGCTCCCTGTGTGAAGTTGTACACGTATTGCTGGCTTTAAATAGTTACCACAGGTTTTGTGCCAAAAATCTAACGTACGAACGTTACCCACCTTGCTCATCATGGAATATAGGATAGGTCGATGTATACATAATTATATTTATTTAATTTTTCACATAAGTTTATTGTCCATTAGAGTGAATATGCTTGATGTAGTGTGCTACTCGATAGTGAAACAAAATTACAATCTTGATAAGAAGAGTAGGTACGAGAGATACACACTCGTACTTACGTATCCCTTGACTGTGGACCTCTTCCAGGCCTAGTGACGGACGTATATTACTACATTATGTATTATTGCCAATGCAGCTACGATTAGATGTTACCTAATGAAGACATCCATCGTTCAAAGCGTATTTCAAGGTTTCTGTACCACGTTACATTGTGTAAATAATCAAGAAACAACTAATATCTTCTACATGTTCATTGCAGTGAAAACGAACCAACATCAGTTGACAGTTGGTGACACCTAACTTATAGGAGAAGTTTTCTAGTCTAATGATGAAAGTAGCGCATGAATATTACATTAATATACAACGAGCTGTTTTGTATTGCCAAAATGGAAAATAAACTTTTGGAAAGCATTTTGTTTTTCTACAATTCACCTTGATTCTGTTTGAGTAAGACCTAAGAATATACTGTAAGACGTAAGTACTCATTGATATGTATAAAAATATCGATGTAATAAACATTATGGAAAGAAGGAACCCTTCTTTTTCTTAGGGTGTTTTCTGAGCGCAATTGAAACTTTTTTTCATCCACAAATTAACATTCTAATAATATTAGTATTAGATCAGGATTCTACAAAAAATTATTTCATGATTAAATGAACAGTCACTCGATTTTTAAGAACAAAGCGCATAGCATTTCTTTTTAATCAAATTTTAAATTTAAATTAAAAATGTAGAAGAAGAAGAAGAGATACTTTTAATGGAAGACCACTTAGAGTTGTTCAACTGACCTGTGTGACAGACACGAAAACAAAATTGTTCCGAAAGGTCGAAAATGTAAAACATAAGTGGAAATTTTGATTAAGGAGAACATTTCTGTCAGAAAGCCCAATTCACAGACACAGGGTTCACAACGAAGAAATGATGGGCATAATGAAGGAATACCGGTCTGCGAGTATAACTTCTGCTTGCCGAACCTCGCAAAGATGATAGTTGGCACCGAATGATGGGTCCTGAAGTTGATGGTTCGTAAATACACAACTAGGTGAGTGGCACATAGCTTCGAGATCGAACGAATAATGTAAATGCTATTTTTCTTGCGAGTCTGCCAAGGTAGCGTCAGGTAGCATTGTTTTCACTTTTCAGTCAAAGTCAGTTTTCAAGTCAAAATTTCAATTCGCATTTTACTTTTTAGGTCTTCCTGAAACATTTTGGTACCACATCTGCCATTGTAATGATTTTGATTCGCGAGTGTTCGTTTATAGACCTAAGAAATTACTTCCGCGGCCTATCTAGCTTTACTTGGACAACTACTCAACTGGATTGGATACGAATACTAATTAGAAGAAAGTTCATCGACCGGCGCCTATAAGCTACCGGTGTCGATGTGTACAGATAGAAGATAGCAAAGATATCTACCACCGGCGCCGATTGAGCTACCGATGATACTCTGAAAGGTAAGTAAAGTAGAAAAGTAGAGGTTGCAATGAGAGGTACGAATGAATAATAGAGACGAGGTATGAGGCAGAAATGATTGAGGGGCTCGTTTTATAGTCCAGGCTGGACCGATTGACGAGGTACGAGATCTCTCCTGCCCTACTCTAAGGGCTTGTCTCTTTATTAATTTATTTATTTAATCAAGCACGGGCAAGCCCAATTCAATACAAAAGTATACAAAATGGGGAACTATCTGCAGATAGTTAAATATAGGAAATAAGACAAATAAGAAATCAACGACTAATTATAGCACACATGAGAGGTGACTTTAATACTGCGAGTTGAAGAAGTCAAAATTTGGGTGAAGGGACAAAAAAAGATTGGCACTGCGTGGTAGACGGTGGAGAGGGCGATTTCGCTGGTAATTGGAGGGGGAAAACGGAACGTAGAAGAGAGGAGATGAGCGGGCAGCTTCGCGTGGAACATGGAGGTAGATCCTTGAGAGCAATGAGGGGCAGTTAATCGTTCCATTTGTGACCCTGTACAGCATGGCGAGATCGGCAGATGTACGACGGGTTTCAAGTGTACTCAGCTTACACCGCTTCAGCAGGGAATCATAGTCGACCTCCGCAGATGGGATACCAATTTGAAGGCAACGTAGCGGAGGAACTTATGCTGGACCCTCTCCAAACGATTTCTGTGCACGGCATAATGGGGCGACCAGACAGTAGATGCGTACTCCATAATTGGAAGAATGAGCGCCTTGTACAGGGAAATGATGGCTGGAAGACTAGTAAATTCCCTGTAATAATAAAGTCTAATAATAATAATAACTAATAATACAAAATAATAAAGTCTCTTGTCGAGTTGCCACTCCACTTCCACTTTATTGTGAGAATTGAATGTACTAGTTTTTGCTATGTTGCATCCAGTGGCGTCACCTCCAGGCAAACAGCAAACACTGTTTGCCTTACCAAAAATATACAAAATGAATAAATTAATTTTTGTTGAGATTCTCCTATTATTTCGGTTTTTTGCAAGTAATGTTTAGCCAATTTTGGAAAATTTTAATAAAATTTAGCGACTATTTCTGATTACCAAGGAAGTTGATGAAATAGGAGAATGGAGTAAGTTACTCGTTGTACGTATTTTGCCTTGGATACTAGCCAGCAACACACCAATGAGTTGTAGTGGTCGGTAACTACGATCGGATGATACACGAACTCCAGGTAAATCACGGCGAACAGTTTTAAAAACTCGACGCTTCAAGTCTCCCCCTGGCCCCCCAGTTTCTGTCTACTTAAAGCCTACGGCGTAAATGATAAAAACATGGAACATGTTTTAGCCAAATTTAGTACAGAACCTTGTGTGACCGTCCCGCGTCCCCCTCCAGCGTAACGTTTTTCGGGTAACTACCCTATGACTGAAACATGTTCCATGTTAAAATGAATTTTGCGGGACTGTACCGCGGGTGGCAGGCAGTCATTGCAGGGTAGTATTACTATACCTCCATTACCACAGCATCAGCCAAGGCAAACATTCGAGGAGCTTTTGTGACATTGAAAGGGAAGAAACTTGGAAGATGAGCCATGGATACTAATTAACCCCAGCATGGCAAGACATGAATAATATCCATACACCTCTATTAATTGGGTTACGCTTCCTTAGCAACCAGTAATTAATTTTCTTAATGAAGGCATTATTGAGTGTGAAGCATTACTTTCATCTAAATAAACTCGATTATGAAGGGAAAACATGGTAGGTAGGTCACAATGGCAAAGCTGTGTAAAAACTTTGTATAAAAATTTGCTACGGTTTTCATTATTGTTTATTCTGTTGTTATTATTGTTTAGCTGTTTGCCTGACGAATATTCTCTCCTGACGCCCCTGGTTGCATCACGAATTCCTCTTAACCTATTAATGCCCAGTGTTGCCATATAGCAACATAGAGGGCCTTTCTGTTTGGAGGCTTCTACACCTTCCTGAGGCATTGAGAAGATTTTGATCCTGGGATCCTTTCCTCCTGATTTGTCTGGTCAAAGTGATTTATTTTTTATTCTCCAGCCATGAGGGTGAGACACATAGCACGAAGCTTAACCTAAAACTGGATTGGGTAAATGACCTGATTGGGTGTCACCAGAATTATCGATCATTCCACCAAATACGCAGTAAATCGAAGTAGTCTGACAAGTGGGCGATGCACTTAGCTCATTGGATGTTATCTTCAAGCTGACTGGATACTTGACCAGGCTAGAGGTTGTAAGAACTAACAAGTACCCTACCAAATACCCACGTTGTCATCAGGGCAACGATACTTTACCTAGTGCCCCCTGTACTGGTATTTTTTGACGGATTATGAACGTGAATTAGTTGATGGATTACTCACTTAATATGGGACGTATTTCTCATCCAATATTCCAAGAAAGTTCCTAGTAGATCCGGTGAGATCATGATTCAATCTACTAAGATCTCAGTGTAAAAAAATATAAAAAAAGTCTGCCAAGTGGGTGTGGCACACAGCTTCCTCGTATCTGTAACCCGATTGAATAGATTATCTGGACCATCTACAACCTAATCCGCATAATCCCTGAAAATTTCATCGAAATCGGATGGAAAATGTTTACGGTGATAAAACTAACATGGGCAATTACAGGTCAATATCCTTGACTTTGGCCTTGTCCAAAATCCTGAAAAAATGTATAAAATCCATAAACATGAAATTATTTCTAAAAATCAGCATGGTTTCCAAGAGTGAATTAGTACGGAACATGCGTTGTTCAATTTGAATCACTTAGTGTCTGAGAAACTTGATCAAAATAATTATGTACTAGGAATATTTTTGGATATAAGTGAAGCTTTTGATTCGGTAAATCATTCTCTGTTGTTCGATAAACTGTATAAAGTCGGCGTGCGTGGTGTTGCTCTTGAGTTAATAAAATCGTACCTGTTTGGACGTAAACAACGTACTAGAGTTGGTTATGTGTTGAGTGAGCAGAGGGAGGTTGTTTGTGGGGTACCGTACTTGGACCCCTTTTGTTTCTTCTCTACACTAATGAACTTATGGAAATAAAAACAGAGGGTAATATTTTCGGGTTCACCGATGGTACAGCGATGATTTTTTGGGGCAAGGATTACGGTGATTTACCGCGTAGGGCCAGTTTTGACCTGAGTGAGGTTAAGCAGTGGTTGGACAGAAATATGCTTTGCCTTAATGTGTCAAAGACTTCGATTCTTAAATTTTCAATGTCTAATGTTCCCACCCCCAGTACTGAAAGAGTGAGGCTTCACGATTATTCATGTTCCATGCAAGATATCAAGTGTAACTGCGACATTTTACCATTTTCTGACATCTGTAAGTATCTGGGAGTGTGGTTTGTTAATAATTAAAAGTTTAAACACCATATTAGTTCCCTGATTACTCGTTTGAGAAAGCTGCTTATGTATTCAAAGTTGTTCGTGATTTTTTACCGAAGTATTTGCTGCGATCGGTTTACATGGCTTTGGCTGGTTCCATTATTAATTATGGTATCGTGGTGTGGGGTGGGACTTGTACAACTCACTTGAAACCTCTACAAACTATCCAGAATGCTTTAATTAAAGTGATATTATGTAAACTATCCTACTGTGCTACTCTATAAAAACTTTAATGTATTGAAAATTAAGCAGTGCTTTCTACTATCCTCTTGTTTGACAGTATTTGAATCTGGTTTATGTAGCTCACTTATTTCAAATTTACCACATTCTAGAACTGCTAGCAACAGCAACGTAAGGTTACCTTTGAATAGAACTGAATTTTATAATCGGAGCTCTTTTGTGCAGGCCATTAAATTCTTTTACTATAATAATATTAACCCTATGGATTTTACTAGTGTGAAACATTTTAAGAAGTTTTTACTATCAAAATGTATTTTTTTCTCTCGATAGCTTATTTTGTAAATTTTAATTTTCTTCTTTTTGGTTTATTATTTTCAATAATGAACCTTTGGAATCGACCAAGAAAAAAAAATTTTAACACCCCCTCAAAATTTGATGGTTTACGTTTCAAGGTACGTAGAATCCAAAAATCGAATAAAAATTTGGCCGTCCGTCCGCAGTACGCGGCACTTTTGCCACTTAGCATTGACCGATTTTGATGAAATTTGGTATGTAGGCTCCATTTGGGGTCTAGTTGTGCCCCGAAGCTTTTGGTTGATGTAGGTCACTCCTAAGAGCTCCTAAATCAATTTTGAAATTTTGAAAACGCCCTAACTCAAAAAATTTCAATATAAAGGTATTGTTTTCCCTTCAATTTAAGATTCTATAGAATTTTTAGAATTTTTTGAGACCACGCGGAGCTCTGTAGGACAAACCGTTCGCTCCCTACGGAAATTTAAGGGTTTATATTCATAAAAACACGAGTGTGAATCGCAAAAGAGGCCTAATCTCCGTTCAAATTAGAGCTGACCGAAATGCGATCGATGGTTGGTGATTTAGATTTTTTTGTTGATTTTTTTGATTTTTTTTTTGATTTTTTTTTTTTTTTTCTTCATATTGGATGGTTGGTGATTTTGTAGACGAGTGATCTATATAAAAATAATAAACCGTTGTGTAATAATTTGCAGCGTTTTTGAATTGATGGCATTGTACAGTGCTCTACCGGTTGGATGATTTTAGGCTCTGCCAGTTTACACAAGTTCCTTTGAACTTTTTAACTGGCAGGCGTATGTTTATTTACAACAAGTATTTGTATTTCTTTTCTTATATATTTTTTCATATGCCAATAAATAAATAAATAAATGTAGAAGTTATGGCCGTTACAAGGAATTTTCGTTTGCGCATGCGCAGTCGCTTCTATCAGTCCGTGGATGATGATTTTCATAGGGGACCGTCTACACGCCAACCCGCACAATCCATGAAAATTTCATCGAAATCGAACAATAACTTCGTATAGTTATGCCGGTTACAAGGATTTCATGACAGACAGATAGACAGACAGACACGGAACCAAAATTGTTCAGGGAGGTCTGAAACGTGAAACGCGAGTGGAAATTTCGATTTTGGAAAACTTTTTTTCAACCTTGAAAAGTGAAAACATTGGTTTAAGTAAAGCAGGCCGTTTATGGCATCGTTTTTCAGGTCGCTACGGTTTTTCGCGTTTTTCTCACGTTTGACCAAAATGGATATTGTAGTACCTTTTGGTATCAAACTCCTCAATTAAAGAAAAATCAGTTTTTATTTTTGTTAATAAATTGCTAGTTAGCTCAAGGCTAAAGCATGTTTCGCTAAAAACACCCAAAATTGGCACATTTCATGAGAGAATCACTTCAGGGCCGAACTTTTTCAGGCTGAATCCTCAAATGACGATTTCTGTTGCAACTGGGCCGTCATTAACGCAGGAACCCGTGAAAATGGGTCATTCGTCGAGGGCGGAGCGTGTCCGAGGGAGACCCCAAAATCAACTGGGGAACAATGCAAATAAAGACGTGGGATGTCTCAACTGCCGATGCAATCAGGTCGATTGACTTCGACTAAACTTCTCTGAGCGAAATTCGGGGAGCGTTTTTGAGAAAAACCTTCCTCACCGTGGAAAATCGGGAGTTTTCCTGACCTCGTGACCCTCTTATGCAAGTCGGCTCCCTCGACCGCAAAAATGGAATTTGTCCAACAGTAATTTTCGCGTCAGTGAAAGAAACTCCGATAAAAACCGCGTTCATAAAACTCTACGCGTAATCTAACAATTTATTACATATTTCAAAGAAAACAGTCCTGTTAAGTTCTGACTAAGGGGAAAGCACCAGTAGTGGACATGTTAAGAAAATCGTGTGCGTTTTTTTGTGTTTCCTCGTACATTTTGGTTTATTATTTTCAATAATAAGCCTTTGGAATCGAGCAAGAAAAAAAAAATTTTAACACCCCCTCAAAATTTGATGGTTTAAGTTTCAAGGCACGTAGAATACGAAAATCGAATAAAAAAATTTCCGTCCGTCCGCCGTACGCGGCACTTTTCTTAGCAACACTGGACCGATTTTGTTCAAATTTGTTATATGGGCTCCATTTGGGGTCTAGTTGTGCCACGAAGCTTTTGGTTGATGTAGGTCACTTCTAAGGGGTGAAAATTAAGGGTTGAAATTTTCAAGAGTGCGCTAGCTCGAAAACTCTCGAAATAAAGGTATCGTTTTTTCACCAATTTTGAATAGTATTTAATTTTTAAAAATTTTTGAGACCACCCGGAGCTCTGTAGGACAAACCGTTCGGTCCCCACGAGTGCTTGAAGGTTTTCCTTCGATAAAACAGAATCATGAGTGTGAATCGCAAAAGAGGTCTAATCTCCGTTCAAATTTTATCGGACTAAAATGCGATCGCTGTTCGTTTCTTCGATTTGTATACAGTTTTGCCTTCTGCGTAACCAGTAATCAAATTTCCATATCGAGGGCGTCAGAGCAACACCCCACAACGTCATTTTGACAACTTTTCAGGAGAGCCAAAAAACCACTTCCCAATGATTTGCTGCTCTCAATTTCACGCAATATAACTATACTTGAGCTCTCTAGATTCAGAATACCTTTCTCCATGGACTTACGAGAGAATATTGAGAAAAAACCTTGTTTTTCTAAAAAATGAGACGTTATGGGGTATTGACCGTCAGAGCTGTGACAATACGGGGTGTTGCTCAATTGAAATTTTACAGAATTTAATTTACTGAAATATTTCAGAATGTCCGTAAGGACTGTTCTTGCTGTAGAAATATTAAGTTCTTTTATTATTTTAGTTGCAATGATTACCAAGGAAGAGCAGGGACAGTTTTAAGGGTATTCAGGCATTCCCAGACCAGCTTCGAGGTTACAGTGTATGAAGCAATGGCCTTCAGGGCAGCCTGACTGTCTGACAAAATGTACACTTTGGCTCTGTTGACATGCTTGTTCAGCATTTCTTCAGCGCACAGTTGAATTGCATGGACCTCTGCCTGAAAGATTGTGGCATTCGTCCCGAGAGACTTTATAAGGCTGGCCGAAGGGCCTTTAATGCCTATGCCAGATCTTCCACACATGACTGATCCATCTGTATACCACACAAGAGAGCCCGGTGCAAGGTTGGGCACCCCCTTTTTCCAGTGGTCTCTATCATTAATCACCACCTTGAAAGGTATTTAAAAGTTTTGTTATTCTATCATAAGATCAGAGACTATCAGAGCCATTCCACCTTCATATTTCTCAAGAATTTTGTGGTGGTTGGCCCTGGATCCCAGTCTTTTGTATCCCAGCCGTAGCAGCCTTGCAGCCCCTAGGAAGGCAACTGAAATATTTCAGAATGTCCGTAAGGACTGTAACAGTCTTTGCTGTTAGACCAGTTCTTGCTGCAGAAATATTAAATTCTTTTATTTTTTAGTTACAGTGATTACCTAGGAGTACTTAGGATAACATTTAATAGAAGACACATTTTCCACGTAAATAAATTAAAATCTTTATTTTAGTTAACCAACACGTTGGAGGGGTGATCCCTCTTTTTCCTTTTGATTCGTTCTTCCATAGAAAAAGATCTATTGATAAACACAATATAGTTAAATTTAACAGGAACAACTAACAGTTAGATTTAACAACAACTCTTGAACAGTCTTCAATAAATTCAACAATTCATCTAACAACAGTTCATATAACAAACCACTGCACTCATCCTAATTCTCTTCATCTTCCGAACTAGGGAATTATTCACTTGATGAGTCAACTATATCCATCTCGTTCTTTTCTGAGAAAGCAGAGAAGAATCCATAGTTGTTAGTCTGAGCCTCCCTTTAAAATGATAAAATAATGTAACATGCCTCTGTCATTTACTTTCAACTTCATTAGTATAGTTTAGTAACCAGACAATTATTTCAGCCATCAAGTTCCTTGGCTAAGCTAAGAAAAGGTCTGCCAAATGGGTGTGGCACATAGCTTCCTTCTATCCATTACACAATTTACATATTTAAGAAAGATTTTATAGTAAGATATGGATGAAAGTATAGGTTGAACAACAATTTGTTGTGGTTGATTCCAAAGGTTCATTTTTGAAAATAATTAACCAAAACTTGTTTTGGAAACGACAATTTTGTTAAATAATTATTGTTGGTGCGTTCTTATGGGTAGAGGGTAGGTATCTACCCACCAAGTTTGGGTTCAGAAACACAGGACTAACTCATTAATTTAGTCTGATGAATATTCAAAACCAAGCAGGCAGTTATTCCTGAATGCAAAATAAGCATGCAATAATTTTCAATATAAACCAAAGTCTCTCTCTGTCACAAAGTCTCTCTGTGTCAAGTTTTTCAGTAACCTTATCTCTAAAACAATACCCCAAAACGTCATAAGCTAGTTGTGTCAACTCCCCACTTTGTCATAGGGCTTTATTTTATCAAGAAATCATCGCAAAAATGGACCGATTTTAATAACCAAGTTGATTAATATTGAAAGAAACTATCCAAGTTCTCTTGGAAACAACAAGAAAGCAATTAGTCATGCGAAAAATGAAGAAAACTTACCTTAAATATCAGCCGTGTGACGCGGTTGTCAATCCTCACGAAAACACCTGACTGAACTGACGTTGTGGGGTATTACTGACGTCTTGACGTTATGGGGTATTCACTTGGGAGCGATTTACGCGTTACCTACCGATTTTTAAATTAAACTACTTAGTGCGATCGGTAGCCACGAGATAGCCACGTCCAATGGTGTATCTAACTCATTTTCGCAAAAATTGACGATGTGGGGTGTTGCTCTGACGCCCTCGATATGAAGCTTTCTATTTTTCCAATCGAGTGTGAAGCGTTTAGTTCTTTCTAATAAACTTGATTGTGAAGGTGTGAAGCCAGTATGGTGTGGTAGGTAGTACCTACCAATAGTTGGTAGGTAAAAAAAATGTTGGTGGGTAAAAAACGCTGCAAATCATTGCTCAAAGGCTTCTCCACTCTTCAGATCACTGATCAGCTGAGTGAGCTCCGAAGCCAGGTGATCTATACAGAAAATAATAAACCTTTGAGCAATGATTTGTAGCGTTTTAATAAAGATTCAAAATTTTGAATTTCGCAAGATTTTTGTGAGTTTCTATACCACGTTTTTAACTTTTCAAAACTGTGTAACTTCATCAATTTCTGTCCGATTTTAACTTTGCAAAAAGCAAGATAACACCTGAAACGAGCTCTTCCACACACTTCCCCCTCCGCATTTTTAACTCTAACGACATGAGAAATGAAGGGATACTCTAAAATTACCCCATTTAGGAGGGGTAAGTGAGGAGTAGGTACGGACAAAAATTATAGTAGGTATTGCTCGAGAAACCCACTATAACTCAAAAAAACCTTAAACTAACTACGAAACTGGTTAGAGGATAGTCCGAGGAGTGTAATGAAAGAAGGAAAAAAAGCTAGCTTTAAAAATGAGTTTCTCAGGGTCTAACAAAGTTGAACTATGCAAATTGTACTCTGCACTTCCCCCGACATTCCTTATAGGTATAAAATAGAATTGAAACCACTCGGAGCTAAGTACCGTACAGATCAAGAAGAATTGTCTTAGAATTTGTAAATTTGGGTACCTACTCATTCCTGTTTATATTTGTTAACAAAGGGGTGACAATAACTGCACAAATGATCCAAGATTGTGATAAACCAGCATCCGAGGAGATCTTCTTCACTCCTCAGATCACTGATCAGCTGAGTGAGCTAGGGATGGGTATCGATACTCGATATTTCAAAATATCGATACTTTCGTACCGATACTCGATATTTTAGTATCGATACTGCACTATCCGATATTTTTGGATATCGATACTTTGGATCCGATATTTCTAAATATCGAATATCGATACTGTTGTCGCGGAAATTTCAACAATATGGCTAAAAAATGAAGAAGATAGAGAGGCTTTTGGGTCATTACTCTTTGTTTGCACAAATAACGTTTATATCATGGAAAAAATCACTCTGCTTGGACTCTTAATTGTAGAAAATGATTAAAAGTTGTCGAAAAAATTATTTTTCTTGAGAAAATTGGATGATATTGATACGAGGGTGAATCAAATATAAACGGGACTTTATTTTTTTAAAATTTTATTTGTTAGAAAATAAAAAGCGGGTATATGTCACTTTTCTACATAGTCTCCTGCTTTTGTGACACATTTTTCCCAGCGAATAGGAAGTTTTTTAATCCCAGCATCAAAAAACGATGAAGGTTGCGTCTGAAGCCAATTGCGCACGAACCCCTCGACCCCCTCATCATCCTCGAATCGCTGTCCGCCTAGGGCTTCTTTAAGTGGCCCAAGCAAGTGAAAATCACAGGGCGATAGGTCAGGGCTGTAGGGAGGATGATCAAGTGGAGTCCAATGCATTTCTTCCAATTTTTGAACAGTTAGAGCTGCAGTATGGGGCCTTGCATTGTCGTGGAGGAGGATGACGTCACGAATTGGTTGATTCCGTCTTTTGCTGCGATATGCAGCCCTCACCTGAGTCAGCAGCTCACAATAGTAGGCAGCATTGATTGTTCTTCGCTCATGCAAAAAATCAATGAGCAAAACGCCTCGATAGTCGAAAAAAACAGTTGCAAGGACCTTGCCAGCAGACAGTCGAGTTTTTGCTTTCACTGGGGCTGTCTCCCCCTTCCTCCGCCACTCCATACTGGCTTGCTTCGATTCGGGTGTGTAATGATGGACCCATGTTTCGTCGCAGGTGACGATGCTAGCCAAAAATGCTTCCCCTTCTTCCTCAAACCTTGCAAAAAGCCTCTGACAGACCTCCAAACGTCTCAACTTCTGATCTGCAGTCAAAAGGCGAGGGACCCATCTGGCACACACTTTACAGAATCCTAGGTGCTCTGTAATGATCGTTTGGCAGCTCCCATAACTTACCCCTACCTGCTCAGCGATTTTGGAGACAGTCACACGTCGATCATCTTCAAGAATGTCACGAACCGCTTGAATGTTCTCATCCGTAATGCTGCTCCGGAGACGACGATCGTGTTCCTCATTCTCTACTCGTTCTCTGCCCTCCTGAAACTCTTTGTGCCAGGAAAACACACTTGTCCTAGAGAGGGTTTGGTCCCTGAACTGGGCAGTCAACCTTTGAAAAATTTCCGAAGGTTTGACTCTTTCACGGGTAAGAAATTTTATGATAATTCGTTGCTCAATGGAAACGGGCACCTTTTGTTCAGACATCGCGATAACTACTCATGAAAGGTTGTAAAGGGGGAGACGCCCCCCTCTTCCACCTTCTAATGAACCTCTTCAAACAATCTCGAAGTGACCGTCGGCGCTCAGAGGTCAGAGTCCCGTTTATATTTGATCCACCCTCGTAGTTTGTGACACTAAAGTATCGATACTCGATATTTTAAAATATCGATACTCATGCCCAACGATACTAGGGATATTGATACTCGGATACGATACAGTATCGATACAAAATATCGATACTTTTATAACGATACCCATCCCTAGAGTGAGCTCCGAAGCCAGGTGATCTATACAGAAAGTAATAAACCTTTGAGCAATGATTTGCAGCGTTTTATTCGATTTTGGGATTCGATGTGCCTTGAAACTTAAACCATCAAATTTTGAGGGGGTGTTACAATTTTTTTTTCTTGGTCGATTCCAAAGGTTCATTATTGAAAATAATAAACCAAAGGATTACAACACTGATACAATCAGTAAGTACGACGTTTAAACTAGAAACGAAGAAGGCGTCCATACTTGAAAGAAAAGTTGCAAGACGAGAAAACACCGAGGTGGAAAGAAAACACCTTCCTGTCTGAAGAGTGGACTGCCGGACGTCAAAAAATGCATTCGCAAACTTCTTATTCCCAAGATAGTGGAATTGGATTGGAAGAGTCGGAAAAAGCAGAATAATACATCACATCTTACCTTCAGGTGGAGTGTCGTGGACGCACGAATTTACCTACATAGGTAGTTTTGTTCATCAATGATCACTACGATGATTATGATTTTCCCAATTTGATTGCCGTATTGCCTTGAGGTTAGTAAAAAAGAGTTCTGAGTTAGAGAAAAAAATGTTCAACCAAATAACGAAAAAAGTGTTTAACCCTCCAGTGGTAGACCTAATCTCATCTCGCAAAAGGTAGACCCAGGAGCGCGGCGCTCTTTCGGTACTTCCTCCCGAAAAAATCAATATTTATCATATTTTTTAATTGTTTTTGGTCAGAGTGAGATACTCAACTCATCTCCTGGTGTATCTAAAAATGTTCGATGAAAAACATATTGGTAAAAAAGTTTTTTTTATTGAAGTCAGAAATACGTATTGGTAAAAATAGGTTTTGCTCAACTCTGAAATACAAATAACTGAGCAATCAAAATTTAACTAATCAAAGCCGTTTCAGTCAGATGTACGTTCTGCCATATCGTCGGAATCTTCCTCAGACCACTGAAGCCATTTCTTGGGATCAGAAGAGCGCTCAGACTTAAGAGCGATCTGACACATTCACGTTTTCGTGCAAGAAACCGATTCTCACTAACCCTGAGCGGTTTTGGGGACAGAGAGGAGGGTACTGTCCTGCGTAGAGGTGGTTTCTAGGAGGGAACTGTGAACCACAGCCCTCAGGATAGCCACTGTGAACCACAGTATTCGAAAAATGGGCTGAAGGAGCGCCGCGCTCCGGGGTCTACCAGTGAAGGACAACAAAGAAGAAGACAAAGAATGTACTTCACCTTGCATTACCATTCTAGGAAACCGTTTATACGTCAATCCCTTAAAATTTCATCGAATTCGGTTGGTTGGAAAATGCGGAAGTTATGGCTGTTACATGGATTTACTGTTTGCGCATGAGCGGAGGCTATTATCAATGCAGGGGCGATGCTTTACATGGGGGACCATCTACACCTCAATCCGCAGAGTCCTTGATAAAGTCCTCCAAATCAGACAACAACTTTGTATAGTTTCGCCCGTTACAAGTATCTCATGACAGGCACAGACAGACAGACACGGAACCAAAATTGTTCAGGAAGGCCTAAAACGTAAAACGCGAGTGGAAATTATGATTTAGGAGAACATTTTGGTTTATTATTTCTAATAATAAGCCTATGTGATCGTATCGCAAAAAATTTTTATAACCCCCCCTCAAACTTTGTCACTTTACGTTTCAAGGTGCGTAGAATCCAAATTTGCAATGTCCGTCCGCCGTCCGCCGTCCGCCGTCCGCCGTCCGCCGTCCGCCGTCCGTGGCACTTTTCTTAGCAACACTGGACCGATTTGGTTCAAATTTGGTATATGGGCTCCATTTGGGGTCTAGTTGTGCCGCGAAACTTTTGGTTGATGTCAGTCACTTCTAAGGGATGAAAATTAAGGGTTGAAATTTTCAAGAGTGCCCTAGCTCGAAAACTCTCGAAATTAAGATATCGTTTTTTCACCAATTTTAAATAGTATTGAATTTTTAAAAATTTTTGAGACCACCCGGAGCTCTGTAGGACAAACCGTTCGGTCCCTACGAGTACTTGAAGGTTTTCCTTCGATAAAACAGAATCATGAGTGTGAATCGCAAAAGAGGTCTAATCTCCATTCAAATTTTATCGGACTAAAATGCGATCGCTGTTCATTTCTTCGATTTGTATACAGTTTTGCCTTCTGCGTAACCAGTAATCAAATTTCCATATGAAGCTTTCTATTTTTCCAATCGAGTGTGAAGCGTTTAGTTCTTTCTAATAAACTTGATTGTGAAGGTGTGAAGCCAGTATGGTGTGGTAGGTAGTACCTAGCTGGTAGGTAAAAAAAAGTTGGTAGGTAAAAAAAATGTTGGTGGGTAAAAAACGCTGCAAATCATTGCTCAAAAGCTTCTTCATTCTTCAGATCACTGATCAGCTGAGTGAGCTCCGAAGCCATTTTCAATCCTATTGAATGAAAGTGCTCTTCCAGGCGTCTCCAGCATTCGAGGAATCTTCTGCACTCTTCAGATCACTGATCAGCTGAGTGAGCTCCGAAGTCATTTTCAATCCTATTGAACGCAGGAAGCTGAAATTTGAGAGGGAAGGTCAAGGGAGAATACAGATGGTGGTAGGTGCTATTGATGGAGAACCAGTGATCTATACAGAAGGGTGATCTATACAGAAAATAATAAACCTTTGAGCAATGATTTGCAGCGTTTTAACACAGAATGTGTTTTTGCGATGACCTACCGAAAAAAAATCGTCACGAAAAAGCGACAGAAAAAACATCTGGTGATATGTTTATTGGTTGTCATGTTAATGTCAACTCCACATTTATTATTGTTGTTTTTTATTTAACGGATGACTAGTATCGCAAAAACACATTCTGTGTTCCTATGATTTCATACAGAGTATGGAAAAAGAAATAAACCGGGGGGTGCAGGGGGGCGGAGCCCCCCGCCGAGGCGCAAAGCGCCGAGTTTTTTCTTGAAAATTCAAAATAATGGTTCCTCTATCTTGGTAGACTCGGAAGCAATTGGAATAAAGTATGGTCTATTTAGCTGACGAAAGATTGATCCTTGATTTTAGGACGTCCAGCTGTAAGACTTGGGCACTCAATAGAAAAAAAACCTCATACTAGTCCGTTTTAGACCATTCTGAATCCAAATCCGCAAAAAAAACTTCAGGTGTATGTCTGTGTGTGTGTGACAAAATCTTATGTACTCTGCCCAGGCTTTTCAACATGGAAATCTTTTCAACCTGGGTTCGATTCGGAAATCTATCAAGTTGAGTATCAAAATTAGCTTCGGGAGGTGGCGAGGAGGGGATAATGTTCACAAAATATACGATTTTTCAATATTTCAGTTCCTTTACAGTTTCCTAATTTGTACCCCCAGCTTTGAAATTGATAGAACATATTTCTATCGAACAGAATAGTGAATAGAACTATTGATAGAACAGCTTAGTGAAGAAATGTAGGTAGTGGTCGAATCCCCTTTCCGTGACTGAGTGTCTCTGTGCGCTGTGAGCGGCAGATACAATGAATTATCAGGATACTATGTGAGGGTCAGCCCCCAACTGCCCAATACGATTTTAATTATTATTAGACTAACGGTTGCTTGTGCGCATGCGTCACGTGGTTTCCTATAAAAGTAGATTTTTTGGTTCTTCACAGTCCAAAATTACTGGAGTTCGGATGGTTTTTTGACCAATATTATTTACTAAAAACTATCATTGTATTTGGATCATTACGAGTGAAAGGTGTTCGTTTTGTTATTATCTATAATAGATCGTGCTGTGGCAATAAATAATTGGTGAATTACAAAAGCATAAAAATAAATAGCTCCACTTTAAATAGTCAAGTGTTCTGAGAAATAGGATACTTTGGGTGATTTCAAGGAGTAGAAATGAAGCCGGTAAACGGTCCATTCTGCTTCGCACACACAAAAAGAAAAACCCCGTTTCACAAACTAATCGATGAAATGGTCCGGAAAAATGTCTTCACCCTGTGACCCACATCCATTAAAGCAGAGAGTAAACAATATGAACACTTCCTGGAGCCACTGAGAGGCAGCGGAGCGGAGGGGAGAGGCGTAATGGTCCTGTAACCCTTACAATGACATAAGCGGTGCAGGGGGGCCTTGAGGTCCACTGCTTTCTTCGATGAAAGTGCAACTATCCACAAGGTGAACTGCAGGGGATGCAAAGCTGCCAAAATACTCAATAGAACAGATAGCTCAGTCAATTTATACAATAAACACATTGTTAAGTAATGCATGCATCCCAGGGGACGTCCCATTGGGCAAGCATTAGGTCAATTTAAACCAGTTGGTAAGCGATAAAACTGTTTCAATCGATGTAATTTATTTAGTATTTAAAGCAAGAAATAGAGGTCTACCCCCCTCAACCTTATCCACCATAACATTTCTAGCTGAAATCCATGATCTACGATACCCAACATGGGAATCCGAGTTCCCCTCCCCCCCACATCTCACAAAGCGGTAATACGTCGCAACCTTGAACTTTCATCTGTTAGTTTTGCTAGGCAATCCGTCGAAGTTCACATACCAAATCATGGTGAAACACAAAAAAAAAGTCTGCCAAGTGGGTGTGGCACACAGCTTCCTCGTATCCATAACCCGATTGTATAGATGATCCGATGCATAGTAGTTAATCTCAAAACACCAATCTCTAAGTACCTTTCACTACCCTCATAGGGGACCATCTACACGCTAATCTGGACAATCCTAGAAAATTTCATCAAATTCGGATGAAAAATGTAAGTGAGTAGATGTATGTGATTGGGTCAAAAAAATGCTTAGCCTCGGTTGGGATTCGAACCTTGGACCCCTGGGGGACAGTTCTATGTGCTACCCTCTGAGCTATTGAGGCCTAGTGATGCAATGAATAGGATTTGAGATTCTAACAGGAGACCATCCCTCTATGAATGAATCCCTCTATGAAAAACCATTCTCTATGATTTTCATAGGGGACCATCTCAACACTACTCAGTAACATCCCTGGAAATTTCATCGAAATCGGGTGGAAAAGGTGGAAGTTATGGCCGTTACAAGGAATTCACGTTTGCGCATGCGCAGCGACTACTATCAGTCCGGGCGTGATGATCTTCATTGGAGACCATCTACAACCTAATCCGCATAATCCCTGAAAATTTCATCGAAATCGGATGGAAAATGTAGAAGTTACGCTACCTTGGTAGACTCGGAAGCAAAATAATAAACCTTTGTGTAATAATTTGCAGCGTTTTTCACATTCAAGCGCGGTTTTCTCCACTAATAAAAATATTGGAAACGATTCTGACATATTGGAATATTCTATACATATCTATACATATATCTATATCTATACATATATCTGAAATATTGGAAAGCTGAGCTGTTTGGTAAACTTTTGGGGTTACAGTGGGAAACAATCGAGTATGATTAATAATTCTTTCAAATGATCGAAGAAACCTCAAATTTAGAAGATATGACAATTTTACTCTTCAGGCCAATTTTTCCCTCTTGCTAAGTACTTGAAAATTTGTAGTTCTTTAAAAAAAGATGGACAATTTAACGCTCTTCCCAATGGTGTAATTATTATTTTTATTTTTTTACTGTATAAAAAGGGAGTTATGGACGTTTTAGTGACAAGGTAAAAAACGCTGCAAATTATTACACAACGGTTTATTATTTTTATATAGATCACTCGTCTACAAAATCACCAACCATCCAATATAAAGAGAAAAAGAAAAAAAAAATCAAAAAAAAAAATCAAAAAAAAAAAATCAAAAAATCAAAATCACAAACCATCGATCGCATTTCGGTCAGCTCTAATTTGAACGGAGATTAGGCCTCTTTTGCGATTCACACTCGTGTATTGATTTATATATATATATATATATTTCAATATAAACCTTTAAATTTTCGTAGGGAGCGAACGGTTTGTCCTACAGAGCTCCGCGTGGTCTCAAAAAATTCTAAAAATTCTATAGAATCATAAATTGAAGGAAAAACAATACCTTCATATCGAAATTTTTTGAGTTAGGGCGTTTTCAAAATTTCAAAATTGATTTTGGAACCCTTAGGAGTGACCTACATCAACCAAAAGCTTCGGGGCACAACTAGACCCCAAATGGAGCCTACATACCAAATTTCATCAAAATCGGTCAATGCTAAGTGGCAAAAGTGCCGCGTACGGCGTACGGCGGACGGACGGCCAATTGCTTCCGAGTCTACCAAGGTAGCGGAAGCTTTGTTTTCACTTTTCAAGGACGAAAAAAAAAATTTCTCCAAAATCAAAATTTCCACTAGCGTTTTGCGTTTTAGACCTTTCTGAACAATTTTGGTTCCGTGTCTGTGTGTCTGTGTGTCTGTCTGTCTGTGTGTCTGTCCGTCTGTCATGATTTCCTTGTAACGCGCATAACTATACGAAGTTATTGTCCGATTTCTATGAAATTTTCAGGGATTGTGCGGGTTGGTGTGTAGACGGTCCCCTATGAAAATCATCATCCCCGGACTGATAGAAGCGACTGCGCATGCGCAAACGTGAATTCCTTGTAACGGCCATAACTTCCACATTTTCCACTCGATTTCGTTGAAATTTTCAGGGATTATGTGGATTAGGGTGTAGGTGGTCCCCTATGAAAATCATTGCCTCCGGACTGATAGAAGCGACTGCGCATGCGCAAACGTGAATTCCTTGTAACGGCCATAACTTCCACATTTTCCACTCGATTTCGATGAAATTTTGAGGAATTATGTGGATTAGAGTGTAGGTGGTCCCCTATGAAAATCATTGCCCCCGGACTGATAGAAGCGACTGCGCATGCGCAAACGTGAATTCCTTGTAACGGCCATAACTTCCACATTTCCAATCCAATTTCAATGAAATTTTCAGGGATGTTACAGAGTAGTGTTCAGATGGTCCCCTATGAAAATCATCACCTTCGAACTGATAGTAGCCATTGCGCATGCGCAAACGTGAATTTCCTTGTAACGGCCATAATTTCTACATTTTCCATCCGATTTCAATGAAATTTTCAGGGATGTTACAGAGTAGTGTTTAGATGGTCCCCTATGAAAATCACAGAGAATTGTTTTTCATAGAGGGATTCTTTCATAGAGGAATGGAGAATCTCCTGTGAGAATCTCAAATCCCATTAATTGCAGGTCATCTGTAGCTCAGAGGATAGAGTCTTGATTAGAGCTCCTAAGGTCGCGGGTTCGAAACCCAGCCGAGGCTATGTATTTTTTGATGCAATCACATACACCTACTCACTTAATTTTTCATCCGAATTTGATGAAATTTTCTAGGATTGTCTAGATTAGCGTGTAGATGGTCCCCTATGAGGTTAGTGAAAGGTACTTGGAGATTGGTGTTTTGAGATTAACTACTATGCATCGGATCATCTATACAATCGGGTTATGGATACGAGGAAGCTATGTGCCACACCCACTTGGCAGACGTTTTTTATTCGATTTTTGGATTCTACGTACCTTGAAACGTAAACCATCAAATTTTGAGGGGGTGTTAGAATTTTTTTTTCTTGGTCGATTCCAAAGGTTCATTATTGAAAATAATAAACCAAAAAACGAAAAAAATCTTATAATAATTATCTTATAATAATTTCTTGGTCGATTCCAAAGGTTTATTATCTTCAATAATGAACCTTTGGAATCGACCAAGAAAAAAAAATTTTAATACCCCCTCAAAATTTGATGGTTTACGTTTCAAGGTACGGAGAATCCAAAAATCGAATAAAACGCTGCAAATTATTACACAACGGTTTATTATTTTTATATAGATCACTCGTCTACAAAATCACCAACCATCCAATATGAAGAGAAAAAGAAAAGAAAAAAAAAATCAATAAAATTAAAAAATAAAAAATCAAAAAAAAAAATCAAAAAATCAAAATCACCAACCATCGATCGCATTTCGGTCAGCTCTAATTTGAACGGAGATTAGGCCTCTTTTGCGATTCACACTCGTGTTTTGATTTATATATATATATTTCAATATAAACCCTTAAATTTCCGTAGGGAGCGAACGGTTCGTCCTACAGAGCTCCGCGTGGTCTCAAAAAATTCTAAAAATTCTATAGAATCTTAAATTGAAGGAAAAACAATACCTTTATATCAAAATTTTTTGAGTTAGGGCGTTTTCAAAATTTCAAAATTGATTTTGGAACCCTTAGGAGTGACCTACATCAACCAAAAGCTTCGGGGCACAACTAGACCCCAAATGGAGCCTACATACCAAATTTCATCAAAATCGGTCAATGCTAAGTGGGCGTACGGCGTACGGCGGACGGACGGCCAAATTTTGGTTTATTATTTTCAATAATGAACCTTTGGAATCGACCAAGAAAAAAAAAATTTTAACACCCCCTCAAAATTTGATGGTTTACGTTTCAAGGTACGTAGAATCCAAAAATCGAATAAAAATTTGGCCGTCCGTCCGCCGTACGCCGTACGCCGTACGCCGTACGCCGTACGCGGCACTTTTGCCACTTAGCATTGACCGATTTTGATGAAATTTGGTATGTAGGCTCCATTTGGGGTCTAGTTGTGCCCCGAAGCTTTTGGTTGATGTAGGTCACTCCTAAGGGTTCCAAAATCAATTTTGAAATTTTGAAAACGCCCTAACTCAAAAAATTTCGATATAAAGGTATTGTTTTTCCTTCAAATTAAGATTCTATAGAATTTTTAGAATTTTTTGAGACCACGCGGAGCTCTGTAGGACAAACCGTTCACTCCCTACGAAAATTTAAGGGTTTATATTGAAATATATATATATATATAAATCAAAACACGAGTGTGAATCGCAAAAGAGGCCTAATCTCCGTTCAAATTAGAGCTGACCGAAATGCAATCGATGGTTGGTGATTTTGATTTTTTTTTTGATTTTTTCGATTTTTTTTTGATTTTTTTATTTTTTGATTTTATTTTAATTTTTTTATTTTTCTCTTCATATTGGATGGTTGGTGATTTTGTAGACGAGTGATCTATATAAAAATAATAAACCGTTGTGTAATAATTTGCAGCGTTTTATTCGATTTTTGGATTCTACGTACCTTGAAACGTAAACTATCAAATTTTGAGGGGGTGTTAAAATTTTTTTTTTCTTGGTCGATTCCACAGGTTCATTATTGAAAATAATAAACCAAAAGAACCACGAAAATCTGTGGAAAAATAAGGCCTGGGCAGACGACACAAGATTTAGTCACACACACAGACATTCACCTATGGTTATTTTTTGCGGATTTGGATTCAGAATGGTCCAAAACGGATTAGTGTGTGGTTATTTTTTGTTTTTTGTATTGTCCAACTTTACCCCAGATCAATCGCATAAGGACGTCCAATTCTTACACTCGTCTTTTGATATTGCTTCCGAGTCTACCAAGGTAGCGGAAGCTTTGTTTTCACTTTTCAAAGATGAAAAAAAAAATCTCCAAAATCAAAATTTTCACTCGCATTTTTGCGTTTTAGACCTTTCTGAACAATTTTGGGTCTGTGTTTGTCTGTCTGTCATGAATTCCTTGTAACGGGCATAACTATACGAAGTTATTGTCCGATTTTTATGAAAATTTTCAGGGATTGTGGGGGTTGGTGTGTAGTCGGTCCTATATGAAAATCATCATCCCCGGACTGATAGAAGCGACTGCGCATGCGCAAACGTGAATTCCTTGTAACGGCCATAACTTCTACATTTTCCATCCGATTCCAATGAAATTTTCAGGGATGTTACAGATTAGTATTTAGATGGTTTCCTGTGAAAATCACCACCTTCGGACTGATAGTAGCGACTGCGCATGCGCAATCGTGAATTCCTTGTAACGGCCATAACTTCTACATTTTCCATCCGATTTCAATGAAATTTTCAGGGATGTTACAGATTAGTATTTAGATGGTTTCCTGTGAAAATCACCACCTTCGGACTGATAGTAGCGACTGCGCATGAGCAATCGTGAATTCCTTGTAACGGCCATAACTTCATCATGTAATATGGGATGTATAGATAATTATATTTATTTAATTTTTCACATAAGTTTATTGTCCATTAAAGTGAATATGCTTGATGTAGTGTGCTACTCGATAGTGAAAAAAATTACAATCTTGATAAGAAGAGTAGGTACGAGAGATACACAATCGTACTTAAGTATCCCTTGACTGTGGACCTCTTCCAGCCTAGTGAAGGACGTATATTACTACATTATGTATTATTGCCAATGCAGCTACGATTAGATGTTACCTAATGAAGCCATCCATCGTTCAAAGCGTATTTCAAGGTTTCTGTACCACGTTACATTGTGTAAATAATCATGAACCAACTAATATCTTCTACATGATCATTCCAGTGAAAACGAACCAACATCAGTAGACAGTTGGTGACACCTAACTTCAATGAAATTTTCAATGATGTTACAAATTAGTGTTTAGATGGTCCCCTATGAAAATCACCACCTTCGGACTGTTAGTAGCCGCTGCGCATGCGCAAACGTGAATTCCTAGTAACAGCCATAACACTTACATTTTTCATCCGAATTTGATGAAATTATCTAGGATTGTTCAGATTAGCGTGTAGATGGTCCCCTATGAGGTTAGAGAAAGGTAGTTAGAGATTAGTGTTTTGAGATTAACTAGTATGCATCGCGTCATCTATATAATCGGGTTATGGATACGAGGAAGCTTTGTGCCACACCCAATTGATTTGGTTTATTATTTTCAATAATAAGCCTTTGGAAACGAGCAACACAAAATTTTTAACCCCCCTCAAAATTTCATGTTCTACGTTTCAAGGTACGTAGAATCCGAAAATCAAATAAAAAAATTTCCGTCCGTTCGCCGTACGCCGCACAGTGGGGCCAAATGGCCAAAAAGCGGAAAAAAGTCATTATCTTTTGAACGAATTACTGTATCGTCTTGGGAATGGTTTCATTCGATTCCGAATACGAAAATACATTAGAAAACCATGTTTTCTGACGTTTAAATTTATTATTTTAGAACTAAATCTTGAATTTTGAAAAAAAATAATGTTACTCAAAGTGGAAAAGCGTGTGAAAAAAACAGAAAAGCGGGTTTACAGGCGATGGGTGTGTGTTATTTCGTTTTTTTCTTCGTTTCAGAGGTTATAGGATACGATAAAGATGATTGAATTAAGGTTTCTTTATGTATGTATTTAAATATATATATGTAAATATATATGTGTAAATATATATGTATATATTCAATTTTGACAAAATTTTGAGTGATAAAAACCTCTGAAAATTGGATAGTAAGCGATCGAATTTTGGAACGAATCCAAATTAAACGTTTGCTAAATCTGAATAAGAGATTTTCAACGATGACATGTTCTCGGTATGTCACGACAGTACGAACTGACCACACTACTGCGAATGACAATCCGAAGAACCTGGTTTGTTCAAACAGAACCTTGTTGACTCTTAGCAGAAATATTTTACGAAAACGTCGCTATTTACATAATTCTGTTTTCCAATAAAAAATGTCTGCCAAATGGGTGTGGCACATAGCTTCCCAGTATCCATAACCCGATTGTATAGATGATCCGACCATTGTAGCCATAACTTGACTCCGTTACTCTGTGATTGTAGCTAACAGCCCACATAGGGGGCATTCTACATGTCAACATTCACAATCCCTGGAAATTTCATCGAATTCGAGAGGAAAATGTAGAAGTTACAACCTTTAGAAGGGTTTTACTCTGAAGCTGCGGTGACGGCAGAGACGGCGTTCTTGGTGTACCTTTAATCACATTTTAACCCACTACATCTAAATTCGGTGAAATACGGCTATGAAATTTTTACAGCTTCTTGATAATGGTCAGATTTTCAAGAAAAAAAATGAGCCAAACCGAAGGAAGGCGAAGCTCGGTTTTTCCACTCCTCTAAAGTTGTATTTCGCTATAAAAAACCCAAATCTGAAGCTAAGGTTCAAGCTAAAATGTTATGAAAAAAAAATTAATATTTTTTAGAGATACTACACATATATATCCAACATTATATAATTTTATTTAAATTTTTTGAAACACATAGAACGTGTTAGGAAATTTTCAAATTCCACTCTCAAAGTGCCTAAAATCTCGAAATATCAGGTTTGAGCCTCCATTTAGCAGTGAAAACAATTTTTAAACATTGAAGGTCCTTCACACCCTGATTCTACAGGTAATAGACTTTGAGAAAACCACATTACATTTCTTTTTAGTCACTTTGCAAAAATGGAGTTTTTTCCACTCCGGCCCCACTGAGCGCCGTACGCGGCACTTTTCTTAGCAACACTGGACCGATTTGGTTCAAATTTGGTATATGGGCTCCATTTGGGGTCTAGTTGTGCCGCGAAGCTTTTGGTTGATGTAGGTCACTTCTAAGGGGTGAAAATTAAGGGTTGAAAATTTCAAGAGTGCCCTAGCTCCAAAAATCTCGAAATAAAGGTATCGTTTTTTCACCAATTTTAAATAGTACAGAATTTTCAAAAATTTTTGAGACCACCCGGAGCTTTGTAGGACAAACCGTTCGTTCCCTACGAGTTTTTGAAGGTTTTCCTTCGATAAAACAGAATCATGAGTGTGAATCGCAAAAGAGGTCTCATCGCCGTTCAAATTTTATCTGACTAAAATGCGATCGCTGTTCATTTCTTCGATTTGTATACAGTTTTGCCTTCTGCGTAACCAGTAATCAAATTTCCATATCAAGCTTTCTATTTTTCGAATCGAGTGTGAAGCGTTTAGTTCTTTCTAATAAACTTGATTGTGAAGGTGTGAAGCCAGTGGTGTGGTAGGTAGTACCTACCAATAGGTAGGTGTGGTAGGTAAAAAAAATTGGTAGGTAAAACAATGTTTGTAGATAAAAAACGCTGCAAATCATTGCTCACTGATCAGCTGAGTGAGCTCCGAAGCCATTTTCAATGCTATTGAATGGAAGTGCTCTTCCAGGCGTCTCCAGCATTCGAGGAGATCTTCTTCACTCCTCAGATCACTGATCAGCTGAGTGAGCTCCAAAGCCATTTTCAATCCTATTGAATGGAAGTGCTCTTCCAAGCGTCTCCAGCATTCGAGGAGATCTTCTTCACTCTTCTGATCACTGATCAGCTGAGTGAGCTCCAAAGCCATTTTCAATCCTATTGAATGGAAGTGCTCTTCCAGGCGTCTCCAGCATTCGAGGAGATCTTCTTCACTCTTCTGATCACTGATCAGCTGAGTGAGCTCCGAAGCCATTTTCAATCCTATTGAATGGAAGTGCTCTTCCAGGCGTCTCCAGCATTCGAGGAGATCTTCTTCACTCTTCTGATCACTGATCAGCTGAGTGAGCTCCGAAGCCATTTTCAATCCTATTGAACGCAGGAGCTGAAATTTGAGAGGGAAGGTCAAGGGAGAATACAGATGGTGGTAGGTGCTATTGATGGAGAACCAGTGATCTATTATAGATCACTAAAGAACTAAATAGATATCTATTATAGATCACTATTATTAAAGAACTAAATGCTTCACACTCAATTCGAAAAATAGAAAGCTTCATAATATGAAAAGGAATTATGAAAACGCTGCAAATCATTGCTCAAAGGTTTATTATTTTCTGTATAATACAGAAAATAATAAACCTTTGAGCAATGATTTGCAGCGTTTTCATAATTCCTTTTCATATTATGAATCAATTATCAATCAATTATCAATTATCAATCAAATCAATAATATCAATCAAATATCATCAATAATATCAATCAAATTATCAACATTATCAATCAATATTGCAAATCATTGCTCAAAGGTTTATTATTTTCTGTATAATACAGAAAATAATAAACCTTTGAGCAATGATTTGCAGCGTTTTCATAATTCCTTTTCATATTATGAAGCTTTCTATTTTTCGAATTGAGTGTGAAGCATTTAGTTCTTTCTAATAAACTTGATTGTGAAGGTGTGAAGGCAGTATGGTGTGGTAGGTAGTACCTACAAATAGTTGGTAGGTACAAAAATGTTGGTAGGTAAAAAACGCTGCAAATCTTTGTCCAAAGGGTTATTATTTTCTGTATAGATCACCCTTCTGTATAGATCACTGGTTCTCCATCAATAGCACCTACCACCATCTGTATTCTCCCTTGACCTTCCCTCTCAAATTTCAGCTTCATGCGTTCAGTAGGATTGAAAATGGCTTCGGAGGTCACTCAGCTGATCAGTGCTCTTCCCGGCGTCTCCAGCATTCGAGGAGATCTTCTTCACTCTTCAGAGCACTGATCAGCTGAGTGAGCTCCGAAGCCATTTTCAATCCTATTGAACGCAGGAGCTGAAATTTGAGAGGGAAGGTCAAGGGAGAATACAGATGGTGGTAGGTGCTATCCATGGAGAACCAGTGATCTATACAGAAGGGTGATCTATACAGAAAATAATAAACCTTTGAGCAATGATTTGCAGCGTTTTTTTTTTCATTTAGTAATTAAAATTTTTGAACACTCAAAATCTATAAAAATCTCATTTTTTGTCCTTCTTTAATTTTAATGTACTCGGATTCAGCACAAACTGTCTGTAATAAATACAGTTTCTGAAATTAAAGATTGTTAAAAAATATTAAATATAGCACAATAATATTTATAACGGAAAAATTTAAAAAAATTCTTACTTGATCGATTCAAAAGGTTCATTATTGAACATACTCGTAGCAAACCTAAAGGTCTAGATTGAAATGGTGAGACTAAACCTAGGAAAACAAGTGTTAATTATTTTTCTGATAGATCACTCGCCTGCGAAGAACACGGCTTTGGCATCGTAACCACCTACCATAGATACCACCTACCTACCAAGTACCTACATTTCGGTCAGCTAAAATTTGAACGAAGATTAGGCCTCTTTTGCGATTCACACTCGTGTTTTGATATATATTTCAAAATAAACACTTAAATTTTCATAGGAAGCGAACGGTTTGTCCTACAGAGCTCCGCGTGGTCTCAAAAAATTCTATAGAATTTTAAATTGAAGGAAAAACAATACCTTTACATCGAAATTTTTTGAGTTAGGGCGTTTTCAAAATTTCAAAATTGATTTTGGAACCCTTAGAAGTGACCTTCATCAACCAAAAGCTTCGGGGCACAACTAGACCCTAAATGGAGCCTACATACCAACTTTCATCAAAATTGGTCAATGCTAAGTGGCAAAAGTGCGTACGGCGTACGGCGGACGGACGGCCAAATTTTTATTCTATTTTTGGACTCTACGTACCTTGAAACGTAAACCATCAAATTTTGAGGGAGTGTTAAAATTTTTTTTTCTTTGGTCGATTCCAAAGGTTCATTATTGAAAATAATAAACCAAAATTGAGTTTTCATAGGGAGCGACCGGTCTGTCCTACAGAACTCCTCGTGGTCTCATTCGATTCTAAAAATTCAATACTATCTTAAATTGATGGAAAAACAATACCTTTATATCAATTTTTTTTTAGTTAGGGCGTTTTCAAACTTTCAACCCTGATTCTTCGACCCTTAGAAGTGACCTACATCAACCAAAATCTTCGGGGCACAACTAGACCCCAATTGGAGCCCATATACCAAATTTGGATCAAATCGGTACTAAGTACCGATTCCTATGTCTTGGGAACTAAGTATAACTGAAAGAATTTTGGTTTAGGTATTATTTTCAATAATGAACCTTTGGAATCGACCATGAAATTTTTTTAACCCCCCCCCCCTCTCAAAACTTGTTGGTTTACGTTTCACGGTAGGTAGAATCCAAAAATCGAATGAAAATTTGGCCGTCCGCCGTACGCGGCACTTTCCCCACTTAGCATTGACCGATTTTGATAAAATTTGGTGTGTGGGCTCCATTTGGGGTCTAGTTGTGCCCCGAAGCTTTTGGTTGATGTAGGTCACTACTAAGGGTCGAAAAATAAGGGTTGAAATTTAGAAAACGCTCACTCGAAAAGTTTCGATATAAAGGTATAATTATTCCTCTTCAATTGAGAATAGTATTGAATTTTGTGAATTTTTAGAGACCACGCGGAGCTCTGTAGGACAAACCGTTCGCTCCCTACGAGAACTTAAGAGTTGGACGTACGATAAATCAGAAACACGAGTGTGAATCGCAAAACAAGCCTAATCTCCGTTTAAATTTTAGCTGGCCAAAATGCGACCGGTAGGTTAGCAGGTGGTGACAATAGCAAAATTGTGTTCTTTGCAGGCGAGTGATCTATATAGAAAAATAATAAACCTTTCTGTAATAATTTGCAGCGTTTTTATTAGATTTTCGGAATATACGTACCTTGAAACATAAACCATGAAATTTCGTGGGAGGGGGGGGGGGGGTATTTTTTCTTCTTTTTCGATTCCAAAGGTGTATTATTGAAAATAATGAATCAAAAAGTTTAACTCAATTCGGAAATGAAGCTATAATCATTATTTTCGAAAATTCGCAAAAACCGTCGAAGACCCGAACCAGGAAAACAGCTTTCATGTTTCTCAGCCGACGTATGTTACCAACTGAGTTCGGTAATGTCTGGAAAAACGAGTAGGAGTCTCTTATCTAAAGGAAAAAGGCGGCGGTGGGAAATGAAAAACTTGTTTCTCCAGGGCGTGGAATCGTCGAGGGTTGGGAAGCTGTGCCGAATCGGATCACGTACCCCACCTCGGCCGACAAAAGGGGGTCCCTTATTAAATATCTTAGTTCTCTCGCTTTCCCGGACCTTCGGCCTGTAGGAGTATAAAGTCTGTCTGACTGCAGTCGCCCTCCAGTTCGGTTCTTGCATCACATTCGTCATGATCGGTCTGACGGTAAGTCCTCGAGTGCAGCACTTTTGTATTTCTCAGTCGAACGCGACGGGCAGCAACTGTGCGGATTTCCCGAGTGGAGGCTGCAGTTTGAGGATTCACCCGCCAGCGAGGAGTCAGCATTTCGTGCCGTCCCAAGTCAGCTTTTCCTTCTGCTTCCAACTCAGCATACCAGCAGTTATTCGCTAAACTACCTGAAGTGTAGCTGAAATAACTTTTTATTTCCAAAAATAACAAAAAGGCTATACATTTTTACACAACGGTTAATTTGCTCATTTAAAAAATTACACTACCAACCATATTATCGCGCAGGGTTAAAAAATTAAGTTTATTTTGGCATTAAGTTCCTACCAGCTAAAACGCTGCAAATTATTGCACAAAGGTTTATTATTTTCAATTATTAACCTTAGGAATCGACCAAGAAACAATTATGTTAACCCCCCTCAAAATTTGTTGGTTTACGTTTCAAGGTACGTAGAATCCAAAAATAGACTGAAAAACCATGATTGAAAAAATAGTGTACGATTGGAAGAATCGAATGAGACCACATAGAATGCAGCAAAAAGCTGGAAAATTGACTAGAACTTCTTCACCCCAGCTGTCAATTGTAAATCAACGTTTTTGTGATTTTTGAACATTATCGAGGAAACTTTGCTTCTATTGCTTCCGAGTCTACCAAAAATTTTGATATAAAGATACTGATTTTCCTTCAATTTAAGATACACTCTGTGATTCAGCGTCAAAAATGATGAAAAAACATGTGCCACACATAAGGTTCTCCCAAACCTAATTTTTGCGCAATTGTGGAGTTGCGCAACTTAGAGCGTTCAAGAAGCCAGGTTGCGCGCAATAAAACAAAGCGATTCGGGTATGAATTTCTTTAGAAATTCGATGTAGAATCCGAATCTGTAATAAAAAAGGGGGGTTCCATTTGAAAAAATGAAGTTAGTGTCAATTGCGCACGATTGCGCGCAACTTTTTTGCGCAAAAGTATTTTTCCTGAGATCCTCACTAAAAATCATGAAGAATTGAGTTGATCGGAATTTTGTACGCTGTATGTTGCGGAAATGAAGGGGGGTGTGACCTTTTCGTGAAAAACCCTGTATATAGAAAAATAATAAACCTTTGTGTAACAATTTGTAGCGTTTTTAAGCTAGATTTTAGCTCAAAGTTAGAAAATTCCTTCTGAAAAAATTTTTCCCACAAAACTCACTGATGATCCATGAGTGCATGGATCATTCACAAGGGTAAAATTATAGTATGTCAAATATCTATGGCTGAAGTAGAAAGAGGATGTAGGATAGACTCACAGGTTTCACAATCGATTGTCCATCCCGAATTTTCAGTATCAGATACTGAAGAACTCTGTAGAAACAGATTCAGAAACAGATTCTGTAGAAAGAAAGTGTTGCTAAGGAAATGCCAAGGTCCTTCCTACCACCTTACTTTCCTGATTTCCTTCTTGCTTCAACCAAAATGTTAGCGCCCTTTGCGTGTTGAATTTCAGCGAGGTTTCATTGTTAGTTTGCTCCAATGAATTCATTTGGGAATATCCAGGTAGAAATTTTCGACTTTTTCTCATGAAAAGAGAATTTCGATTAATTTTTTAGGAAGCGATACACCTATTTAAATATTGTCCAATTGGTAAATCAAGGGAGAATACTGTTTACACGATTAACATTTCGTATTGATATGTTATAATATAATATATGTTTTATATTATAAAACAAGGCTGAGTGGCTCACAGGGTGTCCCATTAAGAAAGCATTCATCCGTTCTCGTTGTTTTCTGATGGGTGGGGAATATTCATGAACGACTAAAGATATCACGGGCTTGACACATTTGTCTTAAAAAAATCAAAACCCACGAAATTAGTAAATGCTTCGCATAAAAAATAGCACAGGTTTCTCCAACATCGCCAAGTAAGTGTGACCTCCTAGGGCCAAGTTCGTGTATTTTGGTTTATTATTTTCAATAATGGACCTTTGGAATCGACCAAGGAAACATTTTTTTAACCCAACCCCCCCACCCTAAAAATTTGTTGGTTTACGTTTCAAGGTACGTAGATTCCAAAAATCGAATCAAAATGTCCGTCCGCCGTATGCGACACATTCCCCATGGTCAAAATTATTTTTTGATTTAAAATGAATTTTTTTCAAAATACTACCTAATTTTTATAAAATCACGCTCGAATTTACGATTTTTAAAATTTAAAGAAAGTATTTTGTATTCAGCTGGGAGAAAGGTTGATGATTATTTTGAGTCATCACTGGGTCGCAATTTTTCACTGGGACGGAATGGGGTATTTCAGTAAATTTTTTAACATTTTTTTTTTCAAAAGAGTATGGCTCAGGAATAACGGTAATCGGGTCTGTTCGTCGAGAAAATGTTTTTAAAAAATCAGAGAAGCTAAGGAAAGTTGAAGATTTGAATGGTGTGACGTAGCTAGCCAACTGTCTTTGAAAAAAGTATCCATGCACAGAGAAGAGATGAAACCCTTGTAGGACCTCTTGGACACTACAAAATACCACTCACACACGGGCGCGGCATAAGTGTGTGTGCGTTAAGGGAGGGCTGCCTTTTTTTCAAACGTGTGATCTCTCTAATTAATTTTTTTTAAATTTGAGGTCAAAAACCTGAATTTTAACTCAATTCAATTGTGAACAAAGGGGTGACAATAAATTCACAAATGATTCAAGATTGTGATAAACCAATATAATGATGATAAACTAGATAAAATAACAATAAAACTGGGCCGCGGAACTCCCCGTTAGACAATCAACTGTACAACTCTCCTACTTTCATAAAAACAAGATGGCGGGGTACTTCACTAGTCAAGTGCTACCCGACTCAAAATAGCAAAACACCTTCCCTCAATAATATGAATTTCGTTGACTGGGTGAACCGCTAGGAGACCAGACTTGGTAGGCCCATTGAGAATGTTATCCTTCACACGGCCTTTCTGACAACGATCGCGTCCCAGTAATCACGAGTCCCAGCTATTTTGAGTCGGGTAGCACTTGACTAGTGAAGTACCCCGCCATCTTGTTTTTATGAAAGTAGAAGAGTTGTACAGTTGATTGTCTAACGGGGAGTTCCTCGGCCTAGTTTTATTGTTTTATATCAAGTTTATCATCATTATGTTGGTTTATCACAGTCTTGGATCATTTGTGAAGTTATTGTCACCCCTTTGTTCACAAATGTAATCAGGAATGAGTGGGTACCTAAATTTACAAATTCTGAGACAATTCTTCTTGACCTGTACGGTACTTAGCTCCGAGTGGTTTCAATTCGAGCTGAAGTAATAGAAGGTACGTTGAAAGATTTCGAGCTTGGTAGTTCTGGAAATGTCATCTCCCCCCCCCCACCACTTTCGTCCGACTTCATTAGCCGTATCATTAGAAGGTAAATGGTTTATAAAACTCGAAATTTGAACAGTTTCCCGTTTTTGTGCAGTGTTTAGTAGTGGCTTTGACTGCCGGCGCGATGGCTGAGGGTCCCAGCGGGAAGGCGGGTGGCGCCACCAGCTACTCCGTCTACCACAGGAAGTTCGAGCCGACCGACGGAGGCCCCAGGAGTGTGAGTTACAGCACCAAACTGGGTTCCAAACTCTCCAGGTCAGTTCCAAATTATGTTTCTCGCAAAAATAACTAATTCGTAGGTACAGACTGCACCCCTCAGTCGAGTTTTCCGACCATTTCCGAACATCTATTAACCTTTCTGTCACTCAAATCGTCAATTTTTTCATCTTTTTCGAATCGAATTCAAAAGATTCTCAATAAAATTTAGCAAAATGTGGAATTTTGAAGAAAAAAATTCAAAATTATACAATTAGGTACCTACTTAATGTGTTTTTACGTTTTTCTTAACAAAACGAGTTAAAAATTGAAAAAGTGTGTTTGAGCCTAAAATTGGGAAAAAAAATTTTTCAACCAACTTTTATTTAATAAAAGAGTTACAATACATGTTTGTCCATACAAAATTAGAGATAAAAATCAGAAAAATTATCAAAAATCGGGAAACTGTAAAAAGTGAAATTTAAGCCAAAAATTTTAAAAAATAACAATTTTTTGTTTCTATTTAAAATTTGAAAATTTTAGGGAAATAACTATTTTAAATTTAACTAAACTAAAATTTAAGTAAACTAAAAATTTAAAAAAAATGTGAACCAATAACTGAAAAAAAAATTGTAATTTTTTAAAAATTGTGAACAAAACGAGTCAAACAGTGGAATTAGTGTGCCAATTTGTGTTGTTTGTTCATGAATCAATTTGAACCAAAAATTGAAAAAAAAAACGTATTTATGAACAATACAAGTCAAAATTGAAAAAAATGTGCAAATTTTTAGTTGTTTGTTTAAACAAAATTTGAGCTTAAAATCACAAAAACTGTTGACAATTTGTCATTTGTACGATCTGAAATTAGGAAAAATTGAAACGTTTTTAGTTGTACCTACAAAATGTAAGCCAAAAGTGACAATTTCTTGCTAGCATGAATAAAATTTGAGATTAAAAATTGGGAGAAAGTGATCATTTTTGGACTGTTGGAATTGGTTGGTTGGAATTTTGACGCAAAGTTAAAAACAGTTAAATAATTTTTCATATCAAAAAGCGAGTCAAAGATAGGGAAAAAGAATGCCAACTTTTGGACTTCTTTTTGAACAAAACTTGAGTCGAAAATTGGACATTTTAAATTAAAAAAAATAAATTTCTTCCGTTTGTGTGAAAGTGAAAAAAAGTGAAAAAAAGTGAAAAAAAGTGAAATCGACATTTTTTTATATTTAAAGTTGGAAAAAATTGAAGAAAATTGATAATGTTTTTTTAAGAACAAAACGAGCCGAAAATTGGGAAAAGTGTGCTCAAAACAAAATTTGAGCTAAAGATCAGAAACATTTGTCGTTTGTACAAATTAAAAATTGAAAAAAGGTAATTTTTGTGTATTGTACAAAATTTAAGCCAAAAATTGAAAAAAATAATTGAAACTGTGACAACCGTTTGTTTGCATGATTACGATTTGAGACTAATTTAGAAAAAAGTGGTCATTTTTGAATTGTTTAAAGAAAATCTGAGCCAATATTGGAAAAAACCTCAAAAAGTTAATAAAATATTTTGAAAATGCCAACTTTGATTGCTTAAACAAAATTTGAGTCGAAAATTGAAGAAAATAATAAGTTTTCATATGAACAAAACGAGTCAAAAATCGGGAAAATTTTCGCTTATTTTGTTTTTTCTTCAAACAAAATTAAAAATTTAAACAGTTTTATGAAAAAGTGACAATTTTGTGTTTGTAAGAATAAAATTTGAGCCTAAAATTGGGGAAAAATAAATTTTTGTTTGTTCTCAATTTGAACCAAATATTACTAAAATCAAAATTTTGGGGAAGGCTGGTAATTTTTGGTTTTGTGTGAACAAGATTCTGTCGAATTACAGGTTATTTCCTTGATTTCAGTTCGAGAGGAGACCACTACAGCAAGGACTCTCCGACGAGTTCCGTGAAGGGATCAGGACCCTCCAAGGACACGCAGAGTTATTCGGACGGTCCGAATTACTCAAAGAGTGGGTCGAGTTATTCGGACAGCCCGAATTACTATAAGAGCGGATCGAGTTACTCCAACGACGGGCCGCCTCCTAAGGAAAATTACAGTAACGACGGACCGAATTACTCCAAGAGTGGGTCGAGTTATTCGGGGCCTCCCAATCACTCTGGGGAGAGTTACGAGTCGTCCGGAGGGTTCTCGCCGTCCAGTAGTTACAACGACGGGGCGAGTTACGACGCCGCTCCTCACTCCAACAATCCGCCGCCGGTGTACGACACGCCCAACGCGGCGCCCGACGCGGCGTACAACAACGGGCCGAGTTACGTCCCGCCTCCTCCTGTGAACGTCCCGCAGTACGACGGACCACCTGTGTCGGCGCCCTTCGTCAACGGCGGTTCCTCCTACCCCGTCAACCTCCCCGCTCCTCAGTACTCCCCGTACTCCTCCGGCCACTCCAATTTCCCAGTCAACAACTTCCCCGTCAACAACTTCCAAAACATCCCCAACGTCGGCGGCAACTTCCAATCCAACATCCCCAACGTCGGCAGCAACTTCCAATCCAACATCCCCAACGTCGGCAACTACCACAGCGCTCCCAACGTCGGCAGCTTCAACATCCCCAACATTGGAAACCTCAACATCCCCAACGTCGGGAACCTCAACATCCCCAAGCCCTCGTTCTCGTCCCCCTTCGTCAACCCAGTGAGCAGCCTCCCCGGCCAGTTCTCCTACCCGATAGACCGGTCGGGCTCTCAGTTCTCGTCGCCCCTCAAGGTTAGATCCTGACCAACTATCACCCTGCAGCATGCCTACCTCCGCTAATTTTTCTCTTTAAAAAACCTTCTCCACGCTTATTAAACTGGCTTAAAATAGTAATACGAGGAATATGAAGAAAAAAAACATCATCAATTCTTTTCGCATCATCAAACAACATTTTTGCTTTTATAAATTAGGGAATAAATAAATAAATTTAGGGAAGTCAGATCTGGTGTGAATGGTGGAGGTGATCGCGAGGATGTCAGATCAGCTGTGAATGGTGGAGGTGATCGCGAGGAAGTCAGATCAGCTGTGTGAGCGATGGTACTGTTAAACTGACGTCCAGGATGTCAAACGGCTTTATTTGACACAAAATAGAGATGTGTAAGACAAGGTCGTTTGGCGGATTCGAATCCCAAACGGTCACTCATTACAGAGACCAGGTCTTTTGAATCCGTTCACCCGTTCCTTACGTTCAGACACATGACAAACGACAAAGTGGTCAGAAGTCACAAAAACGAGCGAGTCTGTAAATCGAACGAGTCGGAATAGGTTACAATGAGCAGGTGAGGAGGAGATTTGAATGAATCGAATGAGTTAAAAGACAAAAACGAATCAAAGATGAATCAGTCTCTGAGTGTTTTTGATCTTTCAGTTTTGTCTTTTTAGTCCACAGGTCATTCGAACGCAATTCTTCATTTGGATGATGGAAGATGGAAGATTTGATCCATCTACTTCTTTCTGTTGACACTTCCATGTAATTTTTACACATTCATGATCTATGTACAAAACGCTGCAAATTATTACACAACGGTTTATTATTTTTATATAGATCACTCGTCTACAAAATCACCAACCATCCAATATGAAGAGAAAAATAAAAAAAAATAAAAAAAATAAAAAATAAAAAAAAAAATAAAAAAAAATCAAAATTACCAACCATCGATCGCATTTCGGTCAGCTCTAATTTGAACGGAGATTAGGCCTCTTTTGCGATTCACACTCGTGTTTCTGATTTATCGTACGTCCAAACTTTAAATTCTCGTAGTGAGCGAACGGGTTGTCCTACAGAGCTCCGGGTGGTCTCAAAAAATTCTAAAAATTCTATAGAATCTCAAATTGAAGGAAAAACAATACCTTTATATCAAAATTTTTTGAGTTAGGGCGTTTTCAAAATTTCAAAATTGATTTTGGAACCCTTAGAAGTGACCTACATCAACCAAAAGCTTCGGGGCACAACTAGACCCCGAATGGAGCCTACATACCAAATTTCATCAAAATCGGTCAATGCTAAGTGGCAAAAGTGCCGCGTACGGCGGACGGCAGACGGACGGCCAAATTTTTATTCGATTTTTGGATTCTACGTACCTTGAAACGTAAACCATCTAATTTTGAGGGGGTGTTAAAAAATTTTTTTCTTGGTCGATTCCAAAGGTTCATTATTGAAAATAATAAACCAAAAGGGAACATATCCACTTTCAAAAAAACACCAAGGAGGAGGAAAAAAAAAAGAATTGTATAGGCAGTTTCATATAATTGTACAAACAAGTGTAGAGTGTATAACCCAAAATATTAACGGTTTACATTCAAAAATTTTTTTTAACGTGATTTATTATTGTAATTGACACATTTCATTTTTACACTCCTTGAGAGCTCGTTTACAGTAAAACGCAGTCCCTTCTCATAACAGCATCTTCAACACTGAGCTATAACTGCACTTTAACAGCACTAACCAAGTCCAGTGGTTTTTTTCGCTTGAGTCGCCGGAGTTCATCTTCGTTGTCCAAAACGTAGAGCGTTTCCATGTTCTCATGATTGTGGAGGCGTTGTTCGTGCCTCCTTGAGTACCTTGCGATAATTTCGTGGACTGTTTCCATCCTCAAGTCTCGATGAATATCATCGTTCCTCATACATTCAAAAATGAAGGAGAAATTGCCATTTTAATTTTGAATATGTGTCCTTTTGAATAAAAAATGTCATTACGTGCCCTTTTAGGAAATTTTTTTTATTCGATTTTCGTATTCTACGTACCTTGAAACGTAAAACATCAAATTTTGAGGGGGATAAAATTTTTTTTTCTTGCTCGATTCCAAAGGCTTATTATTGAAAATAATAAACCAAAATTTCCGTCCGTCCGCCGTACGCGGCACTTTTCTTAGCAACACTGGACCGATTTGGTTCAAATTTGGTATATGGGCTCGATTTGGGGTCTAGTTGTGCCGCGAAGCTTTTGGTTGATGTAGGTCACTTCTAAGGGGTGAAAATTAAGGGTTGAAATTTTCAAGAGTGCCCTAGCTCGAAAACTCTCGAAATGAAGGTATCGTTTTTTCACCAATTTTAAATAGTATTGAATTTTTAAAAATTTTTGAGACCACCCGGAGCTCTGTAGGACAAACCTTTCGGTCCCTACGAGTACTTGAAGGTTTTCCTTCGATAAAACAGAATCATGAGTGTGAATCGCAAAAGAGGTCTAATCTCCATTCAAATTTTATCGGACTAAAATGCGATCGCTGTTCATTTCTTCGATTTGTATACAGTTTTGCCTTCTGCGTAACCAGTAATCAAATTTCTATATGAAGCTTTCTATTTTTCCAATCGAGTGTGAAGCGTTTAGTTCTTTTTAATAAACTTGATTGTGAAGGTGTGAAGCCAGTATGGTGTGGTAGGTAGTACCTAGCTGGTAGGTAAAAAAAAGTTGGTAGGTAAAAAAAATGTTGGTGGGTAAAAAACGCTGCAAATCATTGCTCAAAGGCTTCTTCACTCTTCAGATCACTGATCAGCTGAGTGAGCTCCGAAGCCATTTTCAATCCTATTGAACGCAGGAAGCTGAAATTTGAGAGGGAAGGTCAAGGGAGAATACAGATGGTGGTAGGTGCTATCGATGGAGAACCAGTGATCCATACAGAAGGGTGATCTATACAGAAAATAATAAACCTTTGGCAATGATTTGCCCCCAACTCCTCCCGATTACGATTCCTTTGACTATCCTCGCCTCCCACTCCATCCGACTCCCACGACCCCTCTAACTTCTCCCGATCGGCAACGTGCATACGTACGTACATAAGGTTGGCGTTTTATGTATATAGATGGTGTATTATTTGTCCATATAGATCACTCGTCTGCAAAGAACACGGCATTGCCATAGCTACCACCAACCAACTTGAAGAAAAATATCGATCGCATTTCGGTCAACAAACATTTGAACGGAGATTAGGCCTCTTTTGCGATTCACACTCGTGTTTCTGATTTATCGTTAGTCCAACCCTTAAATTCTCGTAGGGAGCGAACAGTTTGTCCTACAGAGCTCCGCGTGGTCTCAAAAAAATTCTAAAAATTCTATACTATCTTAAATTAATGGAGAAACAATACCTTTATATCCAAATTTTTTAAGTTAGAGCGCTTGCAAAATATCAAACCTTATTTTTCCACCCTTAGAAGTGACCTACATCAACCAAAATCTTCGGGGCACAACTAGACCCCAAATGGAGCCTACATACCAAATTTCATCAAAATCGGTCAATGCTAAGTGGGGAAAGTGCCGCGTACGGCGGACGGACGGCCAAATTTTTATTCGATTTTTGGATTCTACGTACCTTGAAACGTAACCAACAAATTTTGAGGGGGTGTTAAAAAAAATATTTTCTTAGTCGATTCCAAAGGTTTATTATTGAAAATAATAAACCGAAATCAACACTTTTTCTTCTTCTTTGGCACTCTTTCTCTTCACTTTCCTCCTGCTTTGGTATTGATGGGGGATTTAATTTAAAAATTAATGACAATCGTGAGGCATGAACTTCTTCAAGTACTGCAAGTGCAGGCCATTATACTTGTCCGATGGCATTTGCAGCCAATTGTTGTAGGGTTTGGCCCGAAAATTGTTGAATCTAGAAACTCTCTTAACTCAATACGACTCAAAAATGAGTTTGGTCATGTTGCCATCTCACCCTCGAACCTGGTTTCATAGCTACCGATATTTAGCTATGATTTTGGTTTATTATTTTCCATAATAAGCTTGGAATCGAGCAAGAAAAAAAAAATTTTAACCCCCCCTCAAAATTGATGTTTACGTTTCAAGGTACGTAGAATACGAAATCGAATAAAAAAATTTCCGTCCGTCCGCCGTACGCCGTCCGCCGTACGCCGTCCGCCGTCCGCCGTACGCGGCACTTTTCTTAGCAACACTGGACCGATTTGGTTCAAATTGGTATATGGGCTCCATTGGGGTCTAGTTTTGCCGCGAAGCTTTTGGTTGATGCAGGTCACTTCTAGGGGTGAAAAATAAGGGTTGAAATTTTCAAGAGCCCTAGCTCGAAAACTCTCGAAATAAAGGTATCGTTATTTCACCAATTTAAATAGTATTGCATTTTAAAAATTTTGAGACCACCCGGAGCTCTGTAGGACAAAACCGTTCGGTCCCTACGAGTACTTGAAGGTTTCCTTCGATAAAACAGAATCATGAGTGTGAATCGCAAAAGAGGTCTAATCTCCATTCAAATTTTATCGGACTAAAATGCGATCGCTGTTCATTTCTTCGATTTGTATACAGTTTTGCCTTCTGCGTAACCAGTAATCAAATTTCCATATGAAGCTTTCTATTTTTCGAATCGAGTGTGAGCGTTTAGTTCTTTCTAATAAACTTGATTGTGAAGGTGTGAAGCCAGTATGGTGTGGGTAGGTAGTACCTAGCTGGTAGTAACAAAAAAGTGGTAGGTAAAAAAAATATTGGTGGGTAA